>VZRU01009732.1:0-16837 GCA_013398155.1 Pedionomus torquatus | reverse complement strand
AACCTAAGTATTTCTAGAGGAAGTAAGAGGGGGGGAACCGATGTGCTTAAAACGATGTGTGTGTGGTGTGTTTAAACCCGTAAGAGCGATTTTGGTGTACTTGGCAGCATTGTCAGAAAACAGCTTATCTCTCAGGAGTGAATTCTGGAGGAGTCAGTGTAGTTTCGCTGTGTTTTGGTAGTGGCATCCTTGTGTAATAAAGAGTCACTTCTTTCCTATCGTAGTTAGTCTGTTGATGAATATATAAGTGCTTGACTTAAAAATCTGCTTGTTTCTCAAGTGGGTCTTTGTTATTCAATCTACTCGGTGTATTTAATTGGAACTCCCTTTGTTAGCTCTGGACCCTGAACCAGAGGGTCAGATCCCTGAGGTTGGACAGAGAACTGAAGTGTAGTGTAATAGATTTTACTTGTAAGGGAAGGAATAAAAGTTAAATAAGCTTCCTATAAGCTAAGGCCAGATACATCTTTTGCAGACACCAGAAGGATTAAGACTCAGGCCTTCTAGTTGTGTGCAAATTTTCTTTTTGCTTTATTTTGTATTTTACCTGAAAAGCGGGTGATACTCTGCCTTTCTTGCATGGGAGGTGACAAGCTTCAACTCCCAAGTCGGTGTGGCATGAAACCTCTAAAAACGGTTATTTAGAGGGATTGACCTATGTGAAAAAAGCTGTGCTAAAACAAGAACTGTCCGAGGCAGAGTTCAGGATGCTGACATAATTTGATTTAGCTGTACTAATACACACAAAAGGAAAAGAGAGTACATGTTAAAAGTGCAATTGTCCAGCTTGTGTGGTCTCTGAAGGCAAAGACAAACACTAGGAATTTGGCCTTAATTTGGAAGGCTCTGTGTTGTGCTACTTCTATATCTGTAGGTATCAGTCATTCCAGTTAGAAAACAAAGGACTGTAAATTATAAAGCATAGTATCTACCTCTGTGGTAAAGAGGTGAATTCAGCGTGTGGCAATATCTGTGTGCACCACTACCCCAAACTGATGGCACAGAGCAGCTAAAGCTGCCTTTAGACAAATACCTGTCATCCCCCAACATTGAATTTCTCTTGATCATTCTGCAAGTCAGTGATGACAGGGGATGCTGTGGAAAGCCACTGTCAGTCTGTATAGGTTTTAGGAATTCTGTTTGGGCAAGTAAGCTGCTGTTATGAGAAGGAATCCATTGAGTTACCTTTCTTTCACATGTTGTTAAAGGGATTAGTAAACTTTGTAAGGCTTTTTCTGTAAGGCTGATTGCAGTGGCTGCAAGCAGTGCACGGACTTGGATCCTATGGATTATGCTGCACTTCTTAATTAAGAGTACACAGCCTGATCTGGAAGAAAAAAAAAGGTTTAGCCAACAAAGGAAGTGGTTTATCCTCTTCCTTTAAAAAAACATAGCACCTACAGTTTCTTTTTCCTCATGTTGCCTTTTAAACATAAATGGATGCTGTTTTAACAACTCAAAGTTACACATAAACACCAAAAGCCAATTGCATTTAAACGTAGTCCAGTTTCTAAAGTGCTGTTGGCTTCTAGTGCCAAATCTAGGTTGCTCTAAACAAAGTAATGATAAATTTAACTGCTTTAGTCTATAGTTAGATAAAAAGGCTCAAATGCTTTTAGAAGCTTAGTTTGTTACCTTGGAAACACTGAAAGTAGAAAATACTGCCATGTTATTAATGTTTTAATTCAAAGCGAGGTGTTTAAAACGTGCCTTATTGACTGATCTCAGTTTTGCTTGTTAGCTTCACTTCCGTATTTTGCTCCATGAGAATTTAGTTCTTTGAAATACTTCAGAGGTTATTTTGTGGGGGGAAAGTGAGCAGAAAACACTGTATTGGCCCTTCATGAAAGAAAGTAAAGACTAAGTAGAGATACTTCTGCAGTATTGATGAAGATGGAACTAGGTTCAGTACCTAAACAGGAAGAAATTTATAGTGTAGTAGTTAAGGCAGGTCCAAAGTCCCATCTGTTGTATGTAACTGTTCTTGCAGGTTATAGGTACCTGGTTTAAATTTTGCAGATCCTTTTTTTTAGGACTAAAATTTTTATAGCTGTTTGTCCAAATCCTAAAAAAAAACATTAAATACTTTGCTTCTGATGCCTTATTCTATCCTGAATGCTTTCAAAGCATTAGGAATGATCCTAGGTTCTTTCCAAAAACTGAGCTGGCAGTACTCAATCAATACTGCTTTGTTGCAAATAACAGAATATTGTTGAAAGAAAATAAATCACTGACAAGGAGTATTTGAGATGCTGTTAAAGGAACATGTGTCACTGGCAGGGAGTATTTTAGGCAATTTTCTTAATGTGTTATTCCCTCCGAAAGGGGGGAGACGCCCGCCCTTGTGCACTCACATAGCATCACTAGCTTTTGACAAGATGCGGAAGTGTTTTAACTTTGAACAGTTGGTCCCATTTCTGACAATGCTGCTGAGATGTGTAACACCATGAGCATCTTGTTGCACGTGGTTGTTTGGGTTGGTTGTTGTGTGGTGGGTTGTTTTTTTTTTTTGTTTCTTTTTTTTTTTTTTTTTTCCAGTACTTCCTGTATCTAAATAGCTCTTTATCTCTTTGGAATTTCAGGAAGATGTTTGTTGGCGGCCTCAGTTGGGATACAAGCAAAAAAGACTTGAAAGATTACTTCACCAAATTTGGTGAGGTAACTGACTGTACGATAAAGATGGACCCTAACACAGGAAGATCCAGAGGCTTTGGATTTATTCTCTTCAAAGAGCCTGGGAGTGTTGAAAAAGTGAGTTTAAACTTCATATTTCAGATTCTTGACTTGTAGGGAAAACTTTTCAGCTTGAGCTAATCCTGTCAAATCATCTTTCAGGTTCTGGAACAGAAAGAACACAGGCTAGATGGACGACTAATTGACCCCAAGAAGGCCATGGCAATGAAAAAGGATCCAGTGAAGAAAATATTTGTTGGTGGACTAAACCCAGAAGCCACAGAAGAGAAAATCAGGGAATACTTCGGAGAGTTTGGAGAGGTGTGTAGTGTTACCTTAGTAAATGCTAAAAGAGTTTCCACTTAGTTTAATAATTTGCAAGTTGCAAATTAACTTCAGATGTATGAAGCCTTCTGTAATTGGTCCAGAGGTTTCCTGTTTTGAGAGCAAGGAAGGCACACGCTGCCTTCCATTTGCTTCTGTTGCTGCTTAGATACCCTCGCCTTTAACTCAGACCATTTTATCTGATGTTAAGATTGTTTTTAGGAGTTGTAAAATAGAAATCTTTGGTCTGAAAGCCAGTGTTAGTTTAGAAGGAATACTGTAACTTCAGTGTTGTGTAATATGCATAGGGACTCTCTCTTAAACTGTCCTGTTAAAACGCACGTCTAAAATGGTATTTTATATCTTCAGATTGAAGCAATTGAACTTCCAATGGATCCAAAGACCAACAAAAGGAGGGGGTTTGTGTTCATCACTTTCAAGGAAGAAGATCCAGTGAAGAAGGTGCTGGAGAAGAAATTCCATAACGTCAGTGGAAGCAAGGTAGAAACTTTGACTTGTGAATTTTTTTTTGTCCAGGTTAAGTATAATACCAGTACAGCTACAATCTGAAAATAGTTTTGTAGACCTGTGATTTCAAGGTACCCAAATTACACAATAAGGACAGCTTGCAGTTTACCACAGGGTTATGGTGTTTGTTTTTTGCCATAAGTTTAATTGCACAGGCTACTGAGGTTCTCTGCCAATGTGTGTGGCCTTAATACTCACTATCTTATAGGGGCTTTGGTATGTAAAATACCACATTGTGTTCACTAAATACATGTGGAAAAAGTGGCTTATTTATCTATCAGTCTAGCAATATAAGCCATTTCAACAGGCAAATGTGTATTTTCAGCATAGAGCACTTGGATAAATTCAAGGCTTACAGCCACTAACTTCTAAGCAGCTGGCTGAATCTGGCTCTGTCTGACATGGGGGCAGCATCTGGTGGCTTCTTTCAGGAGTCCCTCTCCACAGCCCTCCCTGCTACCAAAACCTTGCCATGTAAACTGAATGTGAGGATCCAGAGAGCAAAGGTGTGCTTATAGCAACTGGCACCTGGTCGGCTGGTCCTGTGAACTACTGCAAAAGTGGTGTGAGGTGCTCTGAACAGCTGACGCTGCTCATCCATGCAAAGAGCTAATAGATGCTCACGTGTTTAGCTGTTGAGGACTGGGGGCAAACGATGTGTGCTGGCAGGAGGTATCCCTCTTCCCTTGCTCCATGGCCATTGTTGACCACATGCAAACTTGGGAGCCCTCTGAGATCTGGTCATACTGCCTGGCGCAGTGATCTAGATTGCACCTAGTTTAGGACTGGTCTTCACAGCACTGAATAAGCTTCAGTGAATGTAATGTGCTGGTAGTTGTCAAGAAGTTCTAGCTAATGATAAGTTTGTTTTTAGGAGACATGAACGCTTATGTTCAAAGCGAGCTGAGAAATCATGTTTATACCACATTGCAACTATGCTTATTTTTATGTCATAGCCATAATAAAAAGAGCAGGTTACCTTAAAGCTCCTGTGTGAAGAATTCCCAGCCAGGCTTGCTTTCACAGGGAGTTGTTCCCTCCTTTCGCAGCAGCAGTAGCTTTCATCTCAGACTGCACAGATTCAGGAACTAGGAAGCTGGCTGACAGCTTGAACTGCAACTTGGGAACCTGTCTTGGAGATGCCAATTCTGGTTGTTTTTTAGCTGTTCTTAATATTTGATAATAATTTCAAGTGTTGGTAAGTGTACTTCACAGTCCAACACAGATGCTCAGTGTGTAGGGTGTACAAAGGCTATGAGGAAAACTAGTTCTGATCTATTTCTCAGAGCCTTGATCATTCAGTGCAGCTCAGGTGAAGTGGTCCAGCAGCAACACCCTTGTCACAGAGGTTGTGCCAGGACAGAGGGCAACCTTGTGGCTCCTGTAGGAGCGGTGGCCTCAGCACCTCTTCCATGAGGGAGCTGATAACAGAGAACAGGCAGTATTAAAATATTCTGAAAGCAGTGGCCTGTTTTGAATGGCCAGTAGTGACTTACCTTTGCCCAGCTGGCACAATAAATCAGATGGTTCTGGATATGCATTAATTCTGGTCAGTGATGGAGCACAGCACACATACCTCCTTTGCCTCCAGAATAACCTCTGGCTTTCCTAGTGGTTAGGGTGGGTGCTGCTGCTATAAGATGCTATACACACTCTTCCTTATTTTTTACTTTCAGTGCGAGATTAAGGTAGCACAGCCAAAAGAAGTATACCAGCAGCAACAGTTCAGTAGTGGTGGAGGAAGAGGTAGCTATGGAGGAAGAGGCAGAGGTGGAAGAGGCGGCGGTAAGTACTACATGCACTACTTTAGTATGGACACATTCGAAGTAAGTTGTGTGTACTAAAATGGGATTTTGTGGATGGTTTTCCCTTCTATAGCTCAAAGTCAAAATTGGAATCAAGGTTATGGCAATTACTGGAACCAGGGTTATGGGAATCAAGGATACGGCTATCAGCAAGGTTATGGTGGCTATGGAGGCTATGATTATTCAGGATATGGGTATTATGGATATGGACCAGGCTATGATTACAGTAAGTAAAGAGAACTGTATTGGGTATAAGCAAGCGTAACTAATTAGCAGTTTAATGCATTTGTTTTCTTGTTCATAGGTCAAGGCAGTGCAAATTATGGGAAGACACCAAGACGTGGTGGTCATCAGAATAACTACAAGCCATATTGATCAAACTTATTCAGGTATGCAGTGGCATGGTCTCTTTTGGAAAATGACTGCATAGGTTTTGTATACAATGCTGTAGATGGATATTTCAGTTCTGTACCAAATTTAACTTTACAATAAATTTCTATGGCCTGTTAAATGTGCATCTTACTTGGAAGAGCTCCCTGGAAATGTTTTACATGTTTAATACTTACAGATAACTAGTTGTCTAGACAGTGTGGTGTGTAAATTTCAGCTTTGCTGAAGATATTAATTAATGATTTTATTAATAGGTTAAACTGAAACTGATTTTGAGGGTCTGCTTAAAGCTGCAGCTCTGCATCTAGGGACTGCCTCTTGGAGTTAACTATGGACTCTGCATTACTCCAGTTGTACAGAATGAGATGCATCTTAGGGAACCAGTGTCACTTTCCACCTTTTTATTTTGTATTGTTTTTGTGTCATACATTTCCTGTAATGGAAGTGTTAATTTTACTGTACTTTTTGGTACCTTTTTGGAATCTAATGTATTGTAAGGTATTTTACATGTGTTCTGATTCACCATGACATGGATATTGAAGCTATCCTAGCTTTTGAAATAAAAAAGGCGTAATCTAGTGTCTTGTGCCATTCTTCAGCTTATGTATTAGTAAAACGCCAGTATACTGTTCCCAGAACTTAGTTCATGGCAGTATCTTGATAGGTGAAGAGTTGTGCTTAAATGTTTTTAATCTTAAAACTAGAAGGCTGTATTGGTCGTTGTGCTCACTTGCAGTTAAGTGGCAGCTAAGAATCGCAGTCACTTCTGCCTGGAGGTTATAGAGGAGAACTCAGGCAGAAAGCCCTGGCTGCTGTGGAGGCTGTGCTGGTGGCTCGTGTTGTAGACAAGCGCAGAGGCTCAGCACGATGACTCCGTTGGTGTCTGTGTTTCAGGGCTCTGCTAGGAGAAACTAGAGGCAGAGGTTTCAGGTAGGGCTTGGGAGTCTAGACAGCATGGCAAGAGGAAGCCCAGAGGTGTGCAAGAAGCTGGCTGCAGTTCCTGCATGTTTCACTGTTTTGAATCTGAGACTTCTCTAGAAGTACTTGAAAGACAGGTTAGACAGACATTAGATTACCAATGCAAAGTCTGAATTTTTGAAGCCTTTGTGTATATTAAAAGAAGGCTAAAGAAATTCCACTAATGTTGTAGGAGGAAAAACAACAAAGCTGCCTCTAAAAGGCAGCTATTTCTCTAGAGATGACCAGCTAGAAATAAGCTCTCCTTTTTTGACTGTTTACTACTATTTTAAGGCAATAACTACCATGTAATTTGCCTGTCTTGATGCAGCATAGTCCAGATCTGTGATTAATGAGCAAGTAGAAAGTGCTGCTGCACAAAAGTAAACTTCTAGTCTTTGTTGCAGTAATAAATTCTGGTATTTACTTTCATTTTAAAGCTAAACCCTGACAGTTTTTTCTTCCAATAAATTCTATTTGAACAAATCGGAACCAGAACTGGAATCCAAGTCACTAAGGCAAGACATAAACAGATGTTAGCAGTGACCTTTTCATTTTTTTTTAACAAGGGATGCAGCTGTCCTTACAGAGACTATAATATGCTGCTCCCTGCTGGCTGTCTTTAGCAAGTAAAGTAGAACTTGTGTAAACTTTGAAGTCTGTAAGACTTGGCTTAAGTGGAAATCTTGAGTATAAAAAGTTGAATCAGATTTAAAATCTGATTGGTGTTAAATATCCAGTCTTTACAGCTGGAGTATGCAACCTTATGCCCAACTTGTGAGCAAAGAAAAACCCACTGCAGACCACTGAAACAAATAAGTACAGTATTTAAAAGTGTTACCGTCTCAAGATTTAAAACTGAAATGCTTTATTGCATACTGTTACTTGTTTTCTTAAGAAATAAGGGTTAGCAGAATATTTTTCTAGCAGTTTGCCTTCCAACAGGGAATTTGCAGAGTATCAGGACCATACTGCTGCAGTATTGTGGCTGGTGTATTGTTTGTTTGCTGGCTGTTACTTTGGTGGTTTTCAGAATTAGGTTCGCTTCCTTGACAAGTGATGTGGCCTTAAGCAGAAATGGAGGGTACTGGTACTTAAATGCAGAGCTGGCTTTCCCTTTCTTTGCATGGAAAGTTTGTGATACAAAGAACATGTAATTACTTGGTGAAAGCAAGGGCTGGTACACAAGGTTGTTGCTTATGGCTGTAACATACTCTCAATTTCCTAATCTGACTTGGATGTTTCTTGGACAGAATATTTTGTAAGAACTGGTTTGGGAGCCATGGTTCTCAGCTGTCTTTTTCTCATGCATTTGATGTTATGAATTTGGGACTCTGAAGTTTTTGACTTGATCTGGTCACCAAGACCATTTGTTGAATATAGGGTTATTAGGGGACCTTGTTATGAAGCTGGCTATTGCAACTGGTCAGAGGAGCCTGGGAAGGACTGGATGTACTGGCAGCTAGAATGGCATTTACATTGGTAGCAGCAGATATAAAAGAACAAAACCCAAACCACCTGTTGGCTCATCTTGTTTTAAAATGTCACAACCTGGAAAGGCATGAATTTAGAAAATGTAGTTTATAGTAGCTACTAGAAATATATTCCTTTATAATCAAGTTTAGATATGCTGTTTTAAATAAAAGCCCATTCCATACTTTGCCAGAGTTGAAAAGCTCTTGTAAAATTTATTTCTCTTAAAAGTTTCTACTAGTAACAGATAACTGAAAATAACAATCTAAGTAACTTATCTGGTCTAAGACATGCTAGGATGAAGGTTAAATGTGCATTATTATAGTAGAATAATGTTTCTTAGTAGTAGATCTTGAACATTGTTTGAAACCTATGGAAAGAAAATAATGTTACAGGTTTTTTGTAAAAGCATCGTTAAAAGGAATTACTTCATAGCCTCATTTTCGCTTACATTATATGTAAGTGTCATACTAATATTGTACTTAAGAGGCTTTTTGCATTCTTGGTTTCCTGTAGAAAATAAAGGCATTTTTCTTGATTAGTTTAGATTGTGGATGAGCACATTGAGTCATTAGGCCTCTAAGTTCAACTAGCACTGTTGAGTAATCTTTCTGTTCTCAAGAATAAGTAGTACAAACAGCTGTATGTCTTTCCATTAACTTGCTAAATAAAATATTAACACATTTTTCTCGTGCCTGCTATATACTAATATTGCACTGAACTAAAAGCGTGTTTTTCCTTAGCTCAGGGCCATAGCACTGTGAATCCAGGATGGTGGTTGAGGCCGGCAATGATTACGATGATTACAATGGGTACATTCCTATCTAGGTACTTCAGGGTTTTTCTGAGCACTTGTCTTTTAGTCAGAGTAGGCTGAACAAGTCCTGAGTGTACACCAAAGGGTGGTGTTAACCAGGGTGTTAACTCTAAGTGTGCACTGTGTTCACGAGTGCATGGCAAAATGAGTTGCAGCTAGATGTTCTCCATAAGCAAGCCATAGAGGAACCTCAGCAGACAGTAAGGTCTGCAAGGCCTGGAAGACTTCACAGGACTCGGTCTTAATGCTCATAAACTTTTGAGTATGGGGTTAAATTGATGTTTGAGCATGAGATAACAATCATGAACCTGGAATGATGCTATGAAGTAGTCAAATGCTCAAGAGAACACTTGACTTAAAAATAGTATTGCCTTCTGTTAAGTATAACAGAATCTATAGTAGTAAAAGTACTGTTCATAGCTCTTCATAAAGCTGTTAGTGTAAGTGGAGGTTCCCAAATTGTGATGTGCAGAATGTACAGTGCTCCTGCCCTTAAGGGCAGTTGAGGGGAGACTTACTGAGAAGTAGTTAGGCAGCTTTAACAACTTCTGTCTGAAGACTTACTGCACTGAGCAGTTAACATAAAAACAATGCTTTTGTCATCTGCATGCCAAGGGATAAACCCTTCCTCTTACAGCTTCCCAGAGAAGCACACACAGCATGCTCCAGTGGTAAGCATTTGTGGGACATGTTGGACTTGGCTTGCAAACGAATACATGGAGCGATGGTGGAGGTGTCAGACCCCAATAGAAGGTAGCTGTGAATGGCAGATGTACACAAGTCAGGTCCATGCTTTAGTCTAGCTTGAAATTCCTACAACCTCATTTCAAGTAAAATCTCTGAGCAAACTTGGTTCTGCTCCATAAGCACTGTCACCAGCAATAAAGTTATCTTTTAAAATGCTGGCTTTTATTTAAAAGGTGAATATAAATAAGTACCTGAGAATACTGGGAATAAGAAACCACGACACTCAGGTAGAAGTGGATGTCTTCTCTTGGTTCAGACATTCTTTTTCCATATCTAGAGCGAAAAAGCACCCGTTTTGCAAACACTTAAGACAAGTTTTTAGACTAACTTGTGGTTAATACTGAGCATGCAGAAGTTGCATAAAAAGCTGAAGTGGCAAATGCACACAGAATATGGCTGTCAAGAATGAAATCTGGACAGCTTTTGCCAGTCCCCCTGTCCAGATAAGTAAACACTTCAACCTCTGCCAAAGCAAAGCTATTTTAAAAGGCATATGTGTCTGTAGACTAAATAGTTTTGCTAGAGAACTTAAAAAAAGAGTAATTTAGGAGGAAAGGCTAAAATTAGCACTGACTAAGGCTAATTTTCTTGTGTGCTCAGCATCTACTGTCTTGGCTCCCATCAGGGTCAGTGGCTCAGGGCTGACCTTAAGGCAGTCTAACAGCTGCTCCCTATAAAAAAAAAGTCCTTTGATCTGTGTTACCTGTTAGAAGTTTGTCAATTGTATCCACAACAAATTGTGCATCTTCTTTGTTGAAGCACATCGGGGGCTTGAATTTAAGGACATTTCTTCCTGGCCCATCTGTGCTCAGTAGAATATATTCTTCCTTAAGTCTGGAAAGAGCAATAATAAAAACTTAAGTTTACCTTTGTGTGTAGTTCAAGAAAACTGACAGTATCAGCACGCAGGCTGCCCAGATAATGCCCTTCTGCACTGACTGGTTTCTTTTTCTGCTAGTTGGCTATATTTTAACAACTGTGAGTGGCAGGATTTCTTTGTAACTCTGTGCTTGCCTCACACATACAGAACCTACCCCATTATTGTACCTTGTTATTAGACGTTCTGCTTCTGCTGTGGCTGGGGTCCTTTCTACTTGATCCTTGATTAAGTCCACTCCAATGAATAAGCCAGAACCCCTTTAACAGAAATAAAAAGTTAGTCTGGGCCAGAAGAAGGAAATGCAAGTGAACTAAGAATTTGAAAAAGGTTTTTTTGTGAGACCAGACCTTTTACTGCACAAGAATTACTGATGTTTGTTAGGTAGTAACAGAAGAGGCATTAATTATCTGAAGAAATATGGTAATAGGGTACAGACTTCTATCTGCAGCACAGGACATGATGTTAAAAGATACTTTCCATCCAGTTCATTTAAAGCGCTCAAAGAACAGAATTAGAGTTCAAACAGAAAATGTTAGCAACTGATAAATCAGTAAAGCAGTACTGGCCCAGAGTGGCAAAGTATATCGGACTTCTGATAAGCTCCAACTTGGTTTTAAGCCGGTGTGCAGCAGGCTGGTGGTTTTTGCTGAAAACACATATTTGATGAATTTCTTAAACACATCAGTTGAATTGAGGTGTTCATGACTGACACAAAACAAGAGCAGCTGACAATGTAAATAAAAAAGGCACTGCTACCTGACATCCCCAATGATGGGGTGCTTGATTTTCTGCTCCTTGAGTAGCTTCAGCAAGAAGTTTCCTACTTCTGCAGCATGAGCCTGAAGGTGTTCCTTCTCAATCACATCTAACACAGCCAATCCAATTGCACATGAAACAGGGTTTCCTCCAAACTGAGTTCAGGAAAGGAACATGCATAGCCATGGAAAGGGAAGAAGCATGCAATCTTGTCACTGAACATGTAGCCTTTAATATAAACAGCAGTATTATCATTATATCATTGATGGAGCCAGTAGAAAGAAAGTTACATACTAGAGAAACCACGAATAATGTAAAAAGTGACTGTATGAGTGGTAAAAGATTAATAAAAAATAGTGCATGATTATCTAAATTTTAATGATACTTAAAAGTCCCGTAGAGAAGGAGAGGTTGGGCAGCTTCCCACTTACCGTATTAAAATACTCCACTCCTGTGGCTGCAAATGCTTCTGCTATTTCTTTCGTTGTTGCTACACAAGCAAGAGGGTGCCCGTTTCCTATTGGTTTCCCCATAGTGACAATGTCGGGTACAAAATCTTCTCCCTGAAGCTGGAATGCCCAAAAATGCTTGCCAACCCTGCCAAAGCCAACTTGGATTTCATCAGCAATAAATACACCTCCTGCCTTGCGCACATGCCTGCAATGTAACAGATTTTATTGTCTCTTCGGAGGAAAGAGAACATAATGTTTACTGTTCAAAAACATGCAGAAAGCATTACTTAGCAAAATTCCAGGAAACAAACTCATATAGGTCCGTATTTCATGTCACATGTTGAAAAATAGGTCTTTGCCATACAGAGTTTACATTCTAACATGAAGGCACAGGCCATTTCCTGCCTATCGAGCTATATGCTACAGCAAGCAGAGAAATTCTCTACTGATCAGCTATTTTTAGCAAAAATGTTAAATTCAAAAAGTTAAGATAATGAAAGACCACTTACTTGGCAACCTTCTGGAAATAGCCTGCTGGGGGAATGATTTGACCACCCACACTTGGCAGAGATTCAGCAATAAATGCAGCAATCTGAAACGTGTAGCATGCAGTGTTTTGAACCCCACACAGAAAGTTGTGGAAACCCCGTTAACAATTAACAAGCTCTCTGTCATTAGTTGGTTCTTGCACGATTATGTGATCTTTGCTTTTTGGCAAATCCATTCCACTTAGTCATGCTGAGTGGCATTGCCAGTCAACCATGTTCATTTCTAAGGCAAGACAGAGGGGTAAGGAAATCACTGCTTACCTTTCTGCCCCTCTTGTGTGCTTGCTTGATAATATTTTCCACTTCATTGGCATAGGCTGTTACCGAATCCTCGTGGTCTTCTCTGTAAAGTCCTCTGTATGTGTCTGGAACGGGAGCCTATGCAAAGAAACAGTATCCTATATTCAGTATACCATAAATAAGACTTCCTTAAATTTACAAGTAGTTGATAGTTACATGTGAAGTACATACCACGTGGACCCATTCCTTTTGTCCTTCTAGATTTCTGAATTTATATGGGCTTATGTCAATCAAGGATGTCAGATGTCCATGGTAAGCACTTAAAAAACAATTAGCACAACTAAACAGTGATTTCCTCAGTATCAATGAGTTCTTTAATTAACCAATAGCTAAAAGAGTAGCTAGGCTCTGTCACCTGGTGGGAAGGAACACAGTCGCTTAAGCTGGGAACAGCTGTGGTTTCTATCAGTTTATCTTTTTTTGGAGAGTCATCTTGACTCTAAGGGATGCAGAGGGACGGTGCTCCTTGTCACTGGTTTACCTAGGACAGTGACTTGGACAGTGAGCAGTGTAAGCCACAAGCAGTATTACAGGATTGCAGAGCAACTGGAAGGGACATGTCTGGCCTGCTTCAGAATAACCTCCAATGATGGAGGTTCCAATCTCTCTGGGCATCCTGTTTTAATTTTTTACTACCTTTCAGGGTAAAAGTTTTTCCCTGTGTCTCATCAGAACTCCTCAGATTCCACTTTAGGTCTGTTGTCTTTTCCTGTCACCATACATCTTAAGCCTGGCTCCATCTTTTCTGCTCCTTCCCCTTAGTTGTAGTTGCTGTAAGATCTCCCTCTAGCTGTCTCGTATGAACACTGAATTGAAATCAGATTGTCTTTAACTCTACAGCCTGTGACTCCCAACTGTGGCAGGCCACCGCTGGCCTCCTAGTGTTGTAATGTCCGTTAGCCCCATCTGGTTCCAGTTCTCTGGGCTGGTCTCACAAATACTGAACACAGAGAAAAAGTACTTCCCTCAGCTTCCTGGGTACAGCTTTTCTATTACAGTGGGTTTTCAGAAATGCTCTGACCACAGACCAAAACCAAGCCTCGTTCCTCACAGTAGATAAAACTACCAGTATACTTACTGGTCTAAGACTATGACATCTTCATGTTTTGTATACTGCCGGGCCAGTCTTAGAGCAAGATCGTTAGCTTCGGATCTACAACAGAAAAAAATAAGAAGTGTTTCATTGTGGATGTCTGAGTTTGTGAATTCAAATTGCATTACAAAGGAAGTCAGAATTTCAAGAGAACAGATACAACTCGGTGCACAGTACCACAGTAATCACTAGGTAGTTTAGCAGAACAGAATCCCTTTTAAGATCTGAGTATAGAAACTATTTTTGAAGCAGTTCCTTTTTTTTTTTTTTTTTAAAACTTCAGCTTGCTTAGGAATATAGCCTCCCCCCCCAGCAGAAACAGACATTTTAACATGTATTTTGAGAATAGAAGTAATTCCAAGTTCAGAAGACAAGCCATAGAAGCTAATACAATAAATATTTACATAATGTTTGGTAATCCCAGACCTATAAACAGAATTAGACCCCTTGTTGAATAACTTGCTAGTGTAGCTTCCCAAACGTGAACTTCAGAATCATAAAAGTCCTCAAACAGACTACAGTTTCTTCAAAATTGAAAACCCCAAACTGTTTTTTGACAAAGTGTAGCCATCCACACCAGACCGTGCAGTGACTGGTGGTATTGTATTTGCCTGCATGGAAGTGGTGAAAAGATGGTAGAATTACAATACACCAAACTTACCCAGAATTCAAAAAATAGAAGATGCCTAACTTCTCAGGTAGCGTTTTTGAAAGTCTTTCTGCATAATCGACCAGGCTGTCGTGAAGATAACGAGAATTTGTATTTAACAGTTGATTCTGTTCGTGGGCTGCTTTCACTATATCAGGGTGACAGTGTCCAACTGCAAGAGAGTGCAGACAGTGGTTTGAGAGTTCCTTCCCATTAGGGGTGGTGGTCGTTCACATAGTAACTTGCAGCACTTATATTTCTGTAATAGTACAAAGCTCTTGCCGCTGGTGATGGTCTTCTGCTGACAGTATCTTTAACACCCCACTGATGAAATACATCAATAACTTCCTAAGCCTTCTCTAAAAACTTTCCTGCCCCTAAAAAAGTTGGAAGCTGCCGGCTGCTGTAAAGTTTGTAGTTAATAATGGAAAATTGATAATGCTAAAACAAATAGTGTCTAATTTGAGACTTGAATTTAGACATCTCAATAATTTAGGGATTTGGGGATGTACAGGGGTGCCTTACCATCAAGGAATTACTAACCTCACCCAAGGGTGTTAGTGACAGCACCGATCAGTTAAGAGACATCTCAAAAACCATCAGACCGCAGCAGCTGTTTCATAATAGACAAATAAGGCACCTCTCAGCAGGGGTCCTGCCCTTAACATTAACTTTTACAAACACAACAAAATATCAAGCTGTTTGTTAGTTTTAGAGTTAGGTCTTGAGCTTTCATGGAAAAAAAAAAAAACAAACCCAAAAAAACCCAACAACCCTCTAAATTTTCAGCTATGTTTCTAGGAAAACAGACCAGGAAGCAGGTCTAGAAAGCACGTTCATAAACACAGAAATTCAAACATGAACTATAACATCCCAGACTATGAGCTGCAGAGGGGTTTCCTCCACTTTCCCAATAAAACAGCCCCTCCTTCCAGCACTGCACAAAGCAGCAGAAAGTACTGATTGTTCCTTGTTCTGCTTGGAAAAACACGCTGTCAGACAAGCAGGACTTGTAACTTACCGTGAGCAACGTTATTTATGCAGTCGAGGTATTGCCTTCCCTTCTCATCGTACATATACTGCCCTTTCGCCTTCACGATCTTCACCGGGTCATGAGCAAAAAACAGCTTGCAAGAAGAGCTGTGGCAAGGACCAGAGAGCAAAATAAATCCGAGCGAATTCTAAAAGGCACAGAGTTTATTCTGCTGGTGATATTTTCAAACATTTCCCGAGTTTGCCAACATCCTCCTTTGGGCCCCTAAAGCAAAGCCTGGGAAGGGGAAGAGAACAGCCCTTGTGCTCTGATGGAATAATGAAAGTTTGTTAGACTTAAATGGAAAAAAAAACACAACAAACCACCATGTGCCAGGTCCAAAAAAATCCTTCACTAGGAATTAACCACAGCACGCAGACAGGACTTACCTCTGTAGTTTCATTCAGGTTTTGCAGTTCCTTACTGTCCCCGCTCTCTGCCCGTCCTGGTCTTAAAACCCTCTTTGGTGCCTTTCTCTTCCACTGGGATTGGTTTTATTTTTGCTATTCTTGCTAAGACGTGGATTCTCCAGGCAGCATGGTGTCGGGTGATGGTTCTGTCTGTCTAGCCCTTCCTGAGCCTTCTGAAACCTTGAGGGATTTTATAAGGCTGGGGCTACCGAAGTTCATTTATTTTATTTCACTTTTTAAGCGAGTTGCCAAACAAAAATTAAAACTCGTGTCTGCCTGAGTAGGAGTTGCAGAGATTTGACTCAAGGGTAATGCCAAACTTTCACGGTTCGTTTAGTAAAAGATTGCTTAAACAAAAAACGATTTGAGCATAAATATAAATTTCCAATGAAATGAACACTAAAAGATGATGAGAGCAAGGGCTTCGCTTATCCCACCCCTCCAGGAGCCCTGCGGTGCCCGTGTGAGCTGGCAGTAGTGTGCTAGAACAGCCAGGTTTGCTCCACAGCACTTTTGTTCCCGGTGACTCAGAAGAAGAATAAATACACCAAATTCCAGGTGTGTGCAACAGCACAATTCTAATTCCAGCATTTACACTCAGCCCAGCTTCTAGGCTCGTAAAAAGTTAAAGTAGCCTTGATTTTGAATATATTAAGTATTTTGAATAGACAAGGTACAACATTGAGAGCGTTCCAACAGCCTGTGTATAGAGTTCTGCTGCCATTCCTGGTTAGCTGGAGAATTCAGGAGTTTTTAGGTCATTTGAAGACACACAAAGAGTCACAAGGTCGGAACCGAGTTTCGGATTGATTCTATCGGGCCGGGCAGACAGATGTTGTTAATCCTAGTGCATTTTTTTTTTGGTGTCATAAAATGTTTTCCTAGAGACGGGCAAATAACCCCTGGGTCCGCGGGAGCCCTGTCAGGCTCTGGGGCTGCGACAGGGACGGCTTGAGGAGCGGTTTAAAGTTCAGAGGTGACAGACACGGGGCAGGTTTTACA
>VZRU01009710.1:0-22939 GCA_013398155.1 Pedionomus torquatus | reverse complement strand
TTCCAACTCTAACCGTTATATGATTCTATGAGAAATAAAATGAAAGCAAGCAAAGGAATTTCTAACTGCAGTATATCCCATTTGACATTTCTGTATTGATTATTCTAGTGATCCATCACTTGGGCCCATTATTTCCATCTTCATTGGCCCAAGAACTGTGAAGCAGCAGTACTTTCTACCAAAAGCTGTATTACAAGACATTAGCAAGAGTTCTCACTCTCTCAGAACTGAAGATGTCTCCTTAGACTAATGTTCAGCTTCTGTATTTTCTGGCTTTTGGTTGATTTATCCATGCGGCCGTAATATCAGAATGCTGCAGGCTTTCATGTTTCATTTTCTAGCTTTCTAAAGGAAACAAGAAAAAAATAAAAAGGTAATTTAATGCACTCCACAATTACTATTTAAACATTACATCATCAGAAAGGCTGTCACTAACTAGTGAGTGGTCCCAATGACAAGACAGCATTACCTAGCAACTGCCAAGAAGTCATTAACCCTTTTGTGAGTACCATATCCACCACTGAAAATGGAAATACACTAGAGGGAAAAAATGCATATGCCCAAGTGCCTGAAAAAAACCCAACTTCTTGCATCTTGTGATTATGGTGTGAACATTTTGCTCTGTAATTCTGAAAAGATGCCCAATTCAGATCTGTAAAAGAACATATGAAGACCAAACGGCTGTGAAGGCAGCTTCTGATAAAGAAGGGAAGTGTGATGAATCATACTAGTGCTATGTGTGCAGACACAGAGGGAGACAGGTTTTTTTTCTAGCCTGAAGAAGGACAATGGGGTAAAATATTATCAAGAGTCTCAGGAGGTTTACAGCTATTATTTGTGCAGCTCGTGGCTCTTTGTGGCCCTCCACAACATCATCTGATGTTTTAGGGACTATTTTATGTTCTGCACAGCAGAAAGAGGTAGGGTTATCTCTAAGCTTTAAATTTAAGTATTAATTATGTGAAGAAAAGACAATTAAAGCTGAACTCTGCCATGATTTACATGGCAATGGGCTGGTCCTGAGAGATGAAACACGTGTGGGGCACCTCCCAGGCCCGTGCCATCTCCCAGCAAACCCTACCAGCCCCTCAGTTTGTGCATCTCCCAGGAAACTTCTGGGATTGCTCTTGCTGCAGCGCTGAACATCTACAATCCATACTGAGAAGCAGAGCAAGGACCTCCTCTGCAGCTGCAGCTCATAGAGCCACAGGCCAGGAAATGGGCAGGAGAAGTGAGAGGTGCAGGCAGGAGGGGTCTGGAGGAGGCACCAAGAACCAGGTCTGTCTGCTCAGGACTAGACTGGTTGCCAGCAGGGCAGCATCTCCATGGACTGTTATCTTCTTGAAGACCTGACTTTAGTTTCCAGAGCATGCCATCTTTTTTCTGTTGTGGTCTTACACACAATGCTCATGTCCAGGAGATTGCTAGACACAGACAGAGCTCAGATCCTGAGGTTTTCTGCGTGAACAAAGTGGAGAAAAAAGGTGTGCATCCTTCTGTGTCCCTCCCTATGCTAGGCAGATTTCCAGGCCCTCAAAAAGACCTCCGTGGTGATGTCCATCTTTAAAGGCTACTTTTTATTTTGTTTGAATACAGATGTACAGTAACAAAGACAATAGCCCAATTTGTAGGTCTTTTCTTAAATCACGTGTCTTGCAGTAGCTGTGAAAGCAAGTAAGCAAGACAGGAGATCAAGAAAATGTGAGAAGAGAAAGAACAACCCAGAAAAGAGCAGCAAGAAGAGCACAGTGTTTTCCTTTTAAGTCCAACGAAGATGGTCTGGACAAACATCACTCTAATTGGAGCAATTCTTCAGTATTTTATTCCAAATAAATAAACTGTCCAACTCTATTATGTAGGACGTTGCATATTTGTTCCAACTGTCTTTAACTGGGTGCTGGGATGGCACTGCTTTTTGTGTGGTTCCCTTCCAGATGACTAAAACAAGCTTTGTAACATCTCCCCAGGAAAAAAAAAATAAAAATAGGATGTCCCACTGAATCTCTACTTTGATATGATTATGAAAAGACTGACTTTGATTACTCTGTTAATTGTTCATAAGCAATAATAAAGCAGAGCACTAACTAGCCAGCACAAAAGAGCAAGCATTTCTCACCGCAGAGAAGCAGGTAGGACCCAATTTGTGTCCTGCAAAGGCTCAAGCCAGTCAGGGGCTGACGTTCTGCCGCTCACCAGCTTTACTACAAACCTCTCAGCATCTCAAAGGATCGCTGAGCATCTGGTAATACTGACCCCATCAGCATAGTTCCAAGTACTTCGTGTCCACATCATCTGATAACATAAATTATAGGCGAGGGAATGCAGTATTTGTATTCCAAATTCTGGGGAACGCCTTCACTATTTTACCAGGTTAAAAAAACCTGCACCTACTCAAGCCATCAATGAAAATGTCATCATCAGTGCCATGAAGATCAAACCACGTAAAATGATTTTGCAATATTTTCCTATCATAAAATATAGAGAGGCATTAAAGCCTCCAATCTTGTTGCTTACAAATCCTGCAGATGCCTAGGAATTTATTAAGCTACCCTCAGAGCTTTGGGAGCTATCTTTAGGACCTGAGCCAAGTCCCGGACCCTGATCCTTCTTTGATGTTCTGACCATTTTTATAGCACACAAATCTAATTGTTCTTATTTTAATTAAACTATTTCTTAATAGCAACAAAACACTGTATGCATTTCACTGTGAGGAGATTATTACACAGTAAGTTTGCTAAATTCACTTGGTCTGTGACCTTGGGTCCTCTAACACCATCCAAGTAGGCACTGGATTTACAGAATAACACTGTATTGCCTGCAGCATCCAGACGTCTAAGACCTTGTGTCTCACACAGAGAAACTCATTAGAAAACCAGCCTGAAGGAAGAGAAATAAAATTAAAATAAAACATGGAAACCGTTGCTGCAAAATAACAAGTGGCCTAAAAGAGGGTAATTCTATTAGTACATTTTGTTAACGTAAGGCAAAGTTGCAAGTCTAATGGAGGCTTTCAGCAGAAATCATAAATGAGCAATGAAGATATTGGGCTTTTCAGCAGTAGAGAACTCACAACCATTTAATGAAAGATTTGTTAAAGAGGAGTAACAAATTTTGTCCTCAATTAAAGTCAATGGGATTGCATGTGTAAGTCAACTGTAACTCAAAGTGACATTCATGTAGTATTAAATAATCATTGAAATTCTATATTATTACATGTATTGTTGTAATGGATGACTTCATTCTCTGTGAGTGCACGATTCCTCTTTTTTTCAGCGTAACACTGTATGTTACCTTATGACTTTCAGAAAACATGCACAACTTCAAAACGATGCACTGTAGAAAATTTTCAAAACTCAAGCTGCACAACCAATGCCATCTCAGCAACTTTACTGGGGGATAAAACTGGGGGGAGATTGACACCTTGACCATTCATCGAGGGAAGCCTTGGCCACCTAACAAAAAGGCCAGATGTTTTTCTAACATATTTGCTGCTCGTCAGTTCCTATTCTTTCTTCCATTGAGCTGTTGCTGACTTTGAAAACCTACCTTCCTGAATAGTCTGTGAGGTATGAATTAAACTACATATATTAGTTTATTTCACTTTATCTTAAACCTAACAAATATAAATACAGAATGCAGTGTCAGGCAATGAGGCAATTAGAAACTTTTGCGTACCCTGACACTGATTATCTCAAACATGTCACATTTAATTTCTTTCTTTGTTTTCTTTTTAAAGGAAAAAAACCCATTTCTGGGTAAAGGCAAAAAGGTGATAGTCAAACTTCCCCTAAATCTTAATCTTCAGGAATGACCAAAGCAAATATATTTTTCTTCAAAGTTGCTGTTTCTATTTTTATTTTATTTTGTAATTTAGGAAGGCATGAGAAAAAGAGATTGCAATGGAAGCTGGGTTTCATTCTTGACCATAGCAGGTACTGGTGAGATCTCACTATGATTTATGTGCATACATCTCGTATTTCATCCCCTTATCTTTTGAAATGAGTTGTGAATAATTCAGAGAATGGCTGGGTGGATAACAGAGTTTGTGCACCCCTGAAGATTGAAATCTTCTAATTACCCAGTAGCAGATACAGCTTGGAAGTGGTAACACCAAGTTTCCTTACCCCACTTATCCAGGGCTCATCCTTATGCATGAGCCCCTTGCTATCCAGCTCCCAGTTAGTTCTCAGCTTGTCCTTCAAGACATCCAACAAGGCTGACAGTGAAGATAATGTTCGTAAGATGCCACTTGCCCCAGGGGAAGTCAACTGTCACTATCAAACTTGTTCCAGCAAAAAATTAAATATTTGGCGTATGGTAATAACATACCTGTCACTATTGCCTCAGACCAGCTTCAGCCTCGCCAAAAAAAAAGAGGCTCATAAATCCTTATTGAGCTCATATTATTATTTCCCAATAAGTCCTCCTCTTTGAGTATTAGCTCTTGAGCTCGTTGACCTGAGTGCACACTTAAGAAACTTCGTTAGTTGTCTGAAAAGAAGATCAAATGAAGACAAGCAGAAGCCGAGTTAATCATTTGGACATAGGGAAATAATGTGGTGATGTTGTTTATATGCAGGCAGGCAGTTCACTAACAACATCACTGCAAAACACTCAGAGGTTTTTAGCTGGAAAAAAAACAACAAACCAACAAACAACAACAAGGGAGCTGCAGAAGATACCCAGAATTCAATGGATTTGATTGAAAGCTCCTCTTCTGCTTAGTTTGCTGTGGGCATAATAGGCAGGATCTGCAATTGCTAAATAATATTAAAAAAACTGCAGCAAAATGCAAACCAAAAAACGAAGGAACTTTTCAGCAGGCACAGGGAGATTAGCAAGATGGTGGGAAACCACAAATTTTGCCATGAGACTTTTCCTGTTTAGCCCCACTGCAAGTGCCATTATGAAGGCAAGAGCCTTGGGGTTGGCTTTAGGGAGATTCCAGCAATCACATCATCCATCCCCGTTAGTAAGGCTTGAGCAAAAATTAGTCAATTCTTTTTCTCCCATGTCTGTCTTAATGCCAGGAAGCCTTTAATTTCCAACGTAGCTTTACCCTGGGCCCCTTTGTACACATTTGTCCTTCTAGAATTGCCCCTTGACTTAAATGACCCTTCCTTCCTGCTATTTATTTACCTGATAATATTATAGAGAGTAACCATAGAAGTATTAGAGGTGTCCATAGTGATCCAGAAAGGAAAAAAGACGGGAACAGCATGTCTGGCAGGCTATAAGGAAATGAGGGGTGGGGTGATTTAAAGGTGTGAAATTTCCCTCTGCATCTGAATTGCAAACGTGTTGTGTTTGGGGGTGAGTAGGGAAATGGGGGTGTTTCGTTTAATTAACAAGAGAGAGGCCACTTGCAAAGTTCAAATCATAGAATCATAGAATGGTTAGAGTTGGAAAGGACCTTGAAGATCATCGTGTTCCAATCCCCCTGCCATGGGCAGGGACACCTCACACTAGAGCAGGTTGCTCAAAGCCCCATCCAGCCTGGCCTTAAATACTTCCAGGGATGGGGCAGTCACAACCTCCCTGGGCAGCCTGTTCCAGTGCCTCACCACCCTCACAGTAAAGAATTTTTTCCTAATATCCAATCTAAATCTCTCCTCTTCCACTTTAAAACCATTACCCCTTGTCCTATCACTGCACTTCGTGACAAAGAGTCCCTCTCCTGCTCTCCTGTAGCTCCCTTCAGATACTGAAAGGCTGCTATAAGGTCTCCCTGGAGCCTTCTCTTTTCCAGGCTGAATATTTTAAAAGTTTTGGGGAATTCAGCTGCTAATGTTTAACACAGGTGGCTGCATACAGCCCGCATCCATGTGTAAGATGCTTCCTTCCCTGTGTTTATGTCCTGGGTGGCAGTGATGGGAGCTGCTGACCCAAGACCAGTTTCCTCCAGTCCCTCCAGCCTGATGACATGCAAATGTCCCACCACATTTCCCTGGGCCGGGGGGTTGGGGCAGCCTGTGCCATCGAGCTGGACTTGGGTCAACTCCCAGATGGCCACTTGGAATCTGGTCTGGTGGCCACTCTTCTCCCATGGGCACAGGGAGGTTTTGGCTGGGCGAGAAGGAATCAGCTCCATGGGTGACTTCCTTGTGCAGGGCAACAAAAAGCAGCGAGCAAGGAGCTCATGCCAGCCCGTTGGCTTTGATAATGATATTGGTAATAATGACAAATCCCTTTTTTCCGGCATGTGGAGCAGCTGGACTCAACATGGAGGATGTAATCCCCAGCAGCCAAAGCCTTGCGTGGGCTCTCCCAGCTGGTTTAAGCTGGGCTCAGCATGGGCCAATGCTGGTGGGAGCAGCAGAGCACTTACAACTGGCCTCAAATCCTGCCTGGAAAGTGGTGGCCACCCAGCAGGTAGTCAAGCTCCAGCCACAGCCAGGTCAGCATGGGGCCCTGCTGCAGCAACTGGACCCCATGCATTGCATCAAGGACCCCTGGGCCTTCTGCATCCCTGGTCAAAGTGGTGAAACCCTGGGGACTGGCAGGGCATAAGGCGTGATCTCCGGGCTGATTGCAGCAATATCTGGTGACGGCGACTGTGTGGTCCTCAGCTGCTTGCCTTCCAGACAAGCACAGAGCTGGTACAAGGGAACAGCAGCAGGTCTGGTTGTCACTTCTTCATGCTTT
Organism: Pedionomus torquatus; assembly: GCA_013398155.1. Classification (NCBI taxonomy): domain Eukaryota; kingdom Metazoa; phylum Chordata; class Aves; order Charadriiformes; family Pedionomidae; genus Pedionomus; species Pedionomus torquatus. The sequence continues at coordinate 16,294 of VZRU01009710.1, read as the reverse complement.
TTCCCTGATGTGGACATTACACAGGTCCCTGCTGAGCGCTCCCTGAATCGTCTCCCATGCATTGGCTCTTCCCCTCTAGCCTGTGCAGGGAGTCTGGGAGCTTAGCGCAGGCAGTGGAGGCTCTGCTTCTGCAGCAGAATTGCTATAATTTGCAATCCCAAGGCCATTTGCATGTTTCACCTTTTTTTTTTTGTCTCTTTCAGATCTTTCCTCAAACACTTCTGCCCCCACTTGCCTCTCTTCTCTGCAGGGATTCTCCTGGAGCTGGCTCTACAGAAATCTCTCATCATCCCTAGCAGAGCTCTTCTGTGTGAGTGCTTTGCCAAACACACTCATCTGTTATTCCTCCCTAAACCCATCAGTCCAGCTTTCCTGCCTTTGTTTATACCAGTAACACCTTTTTCCTTTTAAGCCCTTTTTTTCTTTTTTTTTAGAGGGTATAATAAAAAATTTAATGAAACCACCAAACCTCATTTTGTAAAACTTGGTCTGACCTACATCTCCAGAATCAAAGAAATTCTGAGCTAATGATGAATCCTCCTCGTTCAGCTAATTCTGCCTAATTGCCAGAGCTCATGGGCATTGAGTTGGTAGCGCACGAACACAACACAGTGATCTAAGAGCGATGCTTTTGCTGGTTTTCATTGAAAAGAGTGATGGTTTTCATGTTTGGAAACATACAATTGGGATAAAATTAGCTGTAAGGTGATTAATTTTCAAAATGACCCAAATCCCAGATGGAAATACTTAACAGCAACCTATTCACTCAAAAGGAACTAAAAAAAAAATATGTATGGAAAAAGATCTTACCGATCCAATAGCATAAGACTGAAGAGATTAAATAAATTGCAAAACTAGCAGTCAGCGGTGTGCAGACAGAAACAGCCCCCCCAAAAAGCTGTTTTCTCACCAATTCAGCCACGTGACCATAATGACTACTTTAATTGTTATTGTATTTACTATTGGAATTAATTTAATCTGGAATTTGATCGACACAGTGCCTTACACGTCGTAAATCACCAAAGAACCTACGCTGCCATTCCAGCAGACTCTATGACCTCTAGTAGTAGTTTTAGGAACTAAAGCTGTATACGAGGTTGAGTATTGCTTTAGAAATTAAAAGTCCACAAAGAAATTAGTTTCATACTTCATCCTTGGCAGTGTGAAGTCACATGCATGTGACGGACCTTAATCATGAATAAGAGTTGGAATTATTCCCTATCCTGTTAAAACTAGAAGCACTAAACTCCCTTCCATTATTTCATAGTAAGCAATGTATTGCAAAAGTCTGAAAATAAAGTAACTTGCTATATATTTTATTAGATTTTACTTTTTCATTTCTACATATTCACTAATGGCAATACTTTTGATATTGAAGAAGCTTTTTGCCACATCAGAGAAGGAAGGTTATTTTCCCCCAGATAGTGACTAACTGCTGTATGGAACCAGGTCTAATGTGTCTAAGTACAGAGTACTAAAATGGCATTATTATAACTATTGCTTCATAAAACTTCAAACTACCATAATAATTTAATGTCGGTGCAATCAGAGTTTATGTGGCTTTTTCTGCAGGCATAGTTCTGCAATTGAGAGCTTCCTACTTGTACTTTTTATGTGGGGGTTCTCCTGCAGCAGTTCAGCAAACAGCAACTGATCTCCTCATCTAAAGCTGCCTATTCTCAGAGTTAAGTTAAGTTAGGTGCACTTTGTGGAATAGCTAAATTATGGCTCATGACGCCTAAGAAGAGATGGGAGTTAGGTTAGAGAGGAAGAGAGAAGGGGAGGAGAGGAGGTGGGAGGAGAGGGCTGGGAGGGATCCCAAGGGGAGAGTCCGACTCTGGTCCTGCTTCCCTTCTGTCTCTCAGACTCAGATACATCCTGCACCACGTTAGGGCCTGAAGTGCAGAACTTGATCTCCAGTGGGAACAATCCATGTGCAAAGACAGTCCCTTAAAAATCTGGCATGTTTTAGGCTCAGGATGGCTGTATGTCAGTGGCGGGTGAAATGGCTGCTTCAACTTAAGTCTAAAGGGATTCTGTTCAGAAGTAGACAGCAGGACTCTGCTGAATCTATCTTTCCTCAGCAAACCCATGGGCAAAGAGCTCCCTCCCTGTTTCGGGTGGGCTGAGAGACGGCAGAGCTTGGCTTGCAGTCCCTCTGTCACGCCAGGAGGTCACAGTGTGTAAGGAACCCAGTGGCAGTGGCCCAGAGGATGATTCACGGGGCTGTCACTGTGATGCCACACGACCCGAGTTTCCCATCGTGGGAGTGTGGGTACACAGGACTGACACAGAAGTGAAAGCACAAAGTTACGCCCCAAAGTTAGGAAGAGCCAGAATTGAGTTTCTTCACCAATTTTATTCCCCTACTTCCCTTCCACTGCCCTATTTTGTGGCCCTAGAGTGAAATCTTTGATTTGGCTCTTTCTCTTCCCTGGCTCTTGGGGAGCTGCTCTGGGCATGAATCAGGGTGGTGCAATGAAAAATGTTGCAGAGTTGGATCTCTTTTCCCCTCTTGCAGGAATTAGGCAACATGTAGCAAACGATGGAGGGGCTGGAAGAAGAGCAAAGCGGATCTGCTGGACAAGGCAGGCTATTGATGCCCGGGGAAAGGATTGCTCGTCATCTCTGCGGGGCGTCCTTGCGTGGGGTGGGTTGACCACTCAGATCTGGCTGCTGTCTAGGGGTGGTTGGCTTCTCCTGAGCACCTCAGTTCACAAGTAGCCTGACCCATAGGCTTAGAGTGATTATTTTTCAGACACAAAGGACACTCAGTGTTAGTGACGGGATCTCTTTGTACCACACGTAAGGCACGATTATGATTCTGACAAATGAAAAGTGTCTCAAATGCAGCTCACAGAAATATCTCCTTGGACTTCAGTGGCTGCACCTCGGCTCTTTCTGTTCAATGAGGATAAAGCATGTCCTTACTTCACTGTGTGGCCTAAAAAGACAGCAGCGTTTGGGAAGCACTCAGATACTTAAGTGTCATTGGAAAAATTAAAGAAACTAACAATTTTGTCTTAAAAGCAAGAGCTGGGTAGCGGGTAGTGACCAGAGTATGGAATAATGCGCCCAAAATGACAGATGCAATGAGATATTTAACACGCTGATGCACAGATGCTGTGGGCAATATAGTATGAGACAAGACAGTGTCATCATGTTTTGCAATCACATTTGAAATAGGCCGAACTGGAGTTTCAAGGATAACCTGAACTGGGTATTTTTTTGAAGTGTTTAGAGTTTTGTAGCCCTAACACCATTCTTTTGCCATAATATTTTCTGTGCAAGTGTTTAACATAGAAAAGAATAATAACCTGAGCTAGTGAAGAGGTTGCTTACCTTCCTCTCCAAATCCATTTAATAGAAAATAGATCAGCAAGGCAATTTTCACAACTTAGATGTGTTCCTGTAACTGTGCTGCAGAGAAAAGTGTCTCCTTCGGTAGTGAAAAGATGCTTTTACTTGTTGATTTGATTGAATCTATTTGCCTATAATTCACCTCTATAGGCTGGACAGCATCAAGCGCACTGATTAATTGTCAGGGCATCTGGGGTATGTGCATAGGAATTTTTACTCTATTAATATCTAAATAAACAAGTTAGTAGAAAATATCAATCAAATTTTAAGCCAAAATCCTTGAGAAACTTGTTTTGACAATATTGCACACAGATTCCTAGAGCGCTAAATACTCTGACTTTTATTTTACTTCATTTATTTATTTATTTTACTCAAGAGATTCGGCAAAAACCTATCCGAAATCCCAGTTATATTTTGTCTCCTACTGGAATGTCTGGAGGAAATTATTCTTTTTAATGTATTTGTAAAGAAAGCTCAGAATAAGCAGAGCGTGTTTGGCAAGTCCTGAACCACAGGAAGCTTACAACAATAATTTTGTATATTTTCAGGTAGAATTAGAACATAAAATTAGCAGGAGGGATGGGGGGGCGCTTTGCATGAGAAGGAAAAGTGGACAAACTGAGTGACTGACAGCACCCCTGCCAGAAAAACTTAATGCCCAGGGAGCTCACCATCAAATATTTATAGCTTTATGGGCAACAAATACCGAGTGAGACAAGATTACAAAGCGGTCCCACGCTCAAGTATTGTTTTTTGCTCTCACCCTCTTCTTTTCTTCCACCATATCCCCTTTTCAGAATACTTACTACACCCTCAGCATCGCTACTGCCAACCCCACTGCAGATCACTAAAACGGGGAATGCTATTTAATGCCTTTTTGCAGATTGCTCAGTTGATCCACTTCGTTCCTATTCAAATATTGTGTTGTTTAAATGCAACTGGCAGGGTAAGTAGGACTTTTGTTCAAGAATCTGTTTTTCAAATGCGTCATATTTAGAGGTCCAGAAATTAAAAAGAAAATATTCAGAAAACATTCAGATTCATTTTTAGGTGATTAGCCCAGTTTTCATGTTATGCTTCAACCATGAATTATCTTAGGAGATGTTTTTGCCGGGAGAAGGCTGGACTACGAATAACTCTTTCAATATTTCTGCAGATGCTGACTTCTGAGGTGACTGACCTGAAAGTGGCTCTTCGGAGGAGGTCTGCACATTCCCCAGTCAACGAAGCTTCTAGGAAAGATCAGAAGTCACCACGTGGTACCCTGTGGCTGTGGTACTTGTTGCCAGCTACAGCCGGCTCGGCCCAACACCTGTAGAGACACTGGAAAGGCCAACCTGCCACCTCTTTAGCAGGGTCTCTGGTGGCAACGCTGGGAGACCTGCTTCTCAAGGGCGTTCCCGTAACGTTGCTCTATGATGCTGGTGTCATTCAGCATCTCAGGCTCCCAAGGGATAAGGGAGAAATTTAACCTCCTGCTGCAACACACGGTTCTTTTGATCACGTGTGGGGTTTTTTTCTCCTGAAGTTTAGTAGTGTGATGGCCTAAAGGGCCATGCTGTGCTCTAAAGCATGCTCAGGATACTGGCTGACAGGGGTTCTTAGAAATATAAAATATCAACCCCTTAAGTACTTGGGACTTCATACAAATTTTTATATGGCAAATAACATCAGGAATCCTTGGAACTCCTTCATTCAGACATAGTTCATCATCTACTTGCAAATCCTGTCTTCAGATTTAAAAAACTCCCACCCTTTAATGTGCTGGGATTGCAACGCCTTTATGTAAATATACCCTCCCCAGCTTTATATGAATTTGGCTTACTGATTTTAAAGGTCCACCCGCTCCATTTGCAAGTATCCGTCTGCTTTCCTAAATGTCAGTTGGGAGAAACATGGCATCAGCCTTCATCACGTTATCTTCCCTTGATGGCTAGATGTCTGTGGTCAGAAGACATGCCATGGTCCTGCCTTCTGTCAAATTTCACTTGGTNAAGCTCCTACTTGGCAGTTAAAAAAAAAAAAAAAAAAAAAAAAAAAAAAAAAAAAAACCCAAACCCCACCAAACTAAAAAGAAAAACCTAACTGGGTCGCAGGAAGAGAAGCGTCGTGCTTAGTTTCAGGGTAAGGGGAAAACAAGCTGTATTAACTTTGTTGGTTGTAAACTCCAGGGCTGTGCTTTTAGTTGAGGATGGGGTAAGTTGGGCACAAGGACCTACCTGCGTTCACATCACACCGGATAGTTAGGGACCGAGACACAGCCCTCCCCCCATCCCTGGGGCTGGCGCTGCAGCACCCCCACGGATCAGATCCGCCCCCACGCAGGCACTTAATGCCTGAATAACCTGGGGGGTGATTTCTTGATCGCTTTTTGACAGCACCTGCATTTCTAAAGCCGCGCAAGTGCGACAAAGGGCTGGGGCAGAAAAGCCTCCTACCACACCAGTAACCCCTCCCCTCCGCCCCACCCCATCCCAGCAAGCACAACAAATGCCCCATACCTGGAGACGTTTCAGTGCCTGAATTATTAATAAAATAAGCATGATAATGAATAATCTATGTTAAGCATTTTCTTACCCTTTATTTTTTCATTATGATCAGAAGAGGAATATGATTAACAGCAGTTTAAACTTTAGCAGTACAATTTCAGTATTAAATATAAAACTACACTGCAAGTTGATGTATTTTAAAAATGGTTATGTATACTCTAGCCTTAAATTTATGTATCAAATACAAGTAAATCAATTGTTTCTTGCCTTGACAATTAACATATCTAACAAATTTCAACAAGCCAGACATCCATCTTTTTCCATTAAAAAAAATAAGCAAGCACACCAACTCTTATTCATAGTAGCAAGGGGGTGTAAAGATTCAACACTTTCCTGAGTGTTGTGCAAAGAATAACAGGTTCGAGAAAGTCAGATAAATAAGTGTAATGATAAACCTAAAGCTAAGCTGGAGGACCTTTTGATTAACTTCATATTTCATATATTACTTGCATCAGTTGAGAGCAACATGAGTTACAGAACTTCCATGAAAACAAGCCACTTACAAGCAGGTGGTTAAGCTTGATCAGTTTATTAAAAGGATTATATGACACGGTTGCCTGCAATAGCAGGGGACTGGATCTGATGACCCAGGAAGTTCTTTTCCAGTCCCATGTTTCGAAGCCATGCACCAAGTGTATCCAGCCCACACTTTCACATTTGGAGAAAGCCAAAGCCACACACACGCACACTCACGGAGAAAAATAATAATAATAATTAAAAAAAAATAAAATAAAATTTAAAAAAAAATCCTTGGTGACACCATTTCAATTCTCTAGATATTCACTATGCAGAAGGGAACAGAGCTAAAGTCCTGTACAGAGGATACATTTACTCGAGGTTGATGTGGTACTGAAGTCAGTTAATTAGATACCTCCAGGCAGATTCAGTTACAGGGCATACCAACACTGCACACTGCCAGACAATTTCTAATCAAGCCAAGAACCTCTCGCAGGAAGGAGGTCTCTTTGCTAGCGAGCACAGAGCACACCGAATAAGCTAAAAGCAGCTGTTCTTAAATGAACTACCCTACCAACCGTGAGCGAATGACAGATAGATGGTAAGAAGCATTTACCTACTAGACAAGATCTCTCTGCACACTCAGGCAGAAGAAGTAATTAGTTCAGAGCAGCAACCATTGCTCCTGCCTTGCCTGTCTCTTGAGTACGTTCTCTTTAAAAGCTGGTCTACAGGATCAGGGCAGCCTTTCTCGAGCGCTGCCGAAGCAGCGGTTCGCAGCTGCCAATGCAAGACTCTCTTTTCACATGGTCATCAGACATTCCCACCGCGGGGACCAGTCTGCCAAGATGGCCCCAAAAGCCTTTTACAGCTACAGACCTAACAATTGCCTACATTCAGCCCATCTAACTTTTAGGCACTTGGTTAAGGTGTCTGGGTCCCTCGTCACCCAGAACGCCCCCCACCCCCCAGGAAAAAATTAAAATTAACCAAGGAGAAAGAAAAAAAAATAAAGAAAAATCCAGAAGGCAATTGAGATTATCTGCCTTCAGTGAGGTGTCTCTTGACCCTCAGGGAGCAAAGCTGCATTTCAAGCCACCAAGTTCTTAACACAGGCACCTCAGTTAGACAGGATGAATGGGGACTTGCATCTCTTTCAAGAGATAGTATCAATACTCTCCAAAACTCAAAGGCAATTAAGCAATTAAGGTTTGCAACTCCAGTTACGTTTGGAAACAAACTTACAGTCAAGTGATTAAGCTGTAGTCCCTCCCTCCCAAGCATAAAAGCCTTCCACATGGAGGCTCTATTAGGAAAAAAAAAAAAAAACACAACAGAAAAAAAAAAAAAGCATTCTTCTTTCAAACAAAGAAGAGTGGACACGGCTGCTTTGCCACTCATTCATGGGGAAGCTGAAGGATCAGAGAACACTTACTCAGAGACCTGGAATGACTAAGCACTGCTAGTGCATGCAAAAGCAGAAGTAACAAGATGGTTTTTAAATTAACCCTAGTCCTCTTCTCCACCCCACAAAATTCATGCAAGTGTTTGAGAAGATAGTCAAGACATAATAGCCCCAGTTTCCAAAAAGGCTGTTTTGCCTTTGTTTTTCTGAAATATTGTAAAAGAAATGTCCTTTTGTTGTCTTTCTGCGGGTAGAGAAATGCATTTTTGGCATGTTTGAGAATCATAGATATCTATTAAGTCCATGCTGTTTAAATTCTCCAACTAGTTTCTATAACCTGTCAAAAAAACCGAACCCCATAAGCAACCTATACATGTCTCCCCAGTATTGACATGCATGCTCAGAGCTCTCCACTTTAGTGAAATGAGGTGTTACTTCTGTGCTGATAGTTGACGAGTCAGCATTGCACGACTTTAAGACCAACTAAATTAACATTGTCGTAATATGAAAGGCAAGCACAAGTTCATTTATTTATAGCAAAGGTCTTGGGTTACAGGAGGTCAGTTCTTGCCATCTTGAAAAGATAGGGGATAACTTATTGCATACATGTGCATTATAATTTAGCAGCAAGTCATTCATAGAAACACTTCCCTCCTACTGCTTTTTTGGTTTATTATCTCAATTATATATATATTTTAGCTTTACAAAGCATTTAACACCACCTTTAAGTTAATGGTCTTTTATTGGAAAAAAAGACTAGCATTTACAACTTGGAATGGACATAAATTGTAATATCTTGAACAGCGATGTTGATAGTTGTGCTGAAGTCCACAGGCTACTCCGCCAGCTCCAAGTCATGGTACAGAAGGTTTTAAAAATATGAGAGTCCAAAGATGCTCCCTTGGTGAAGGTTTCTTTTAAAAATTTTGTGAACGGTAACAGCCCGACACCCGTTTCACTATAGTGCAATGCAGACAATGTTAAACCAGTATTTTAACACAGACATGCCATCCATAGTTAAGATCACCGTATTTTTGGAGCACCCTGCTACGTACAGGAGAACCATTCAACCTTTTGGGCATTTTTCTCTAAGTTTTGCATCCTTCAACCATTTTGCTGCATACCATCCTGAGGTATAAACCAATTTTAAAGTAAACCAGCTATGACAATTTATACTACAAATTGAACTAGAATCCACTGTTGAACAAAAGAGTGGATCCTTTAGGTTGGTTGTTTTTTTTTTCCTTTTAATACAAATGTCTGACTGTGCTCAATTGTCAAGCTGCATGCATGAAAAACTGGCCAGCCCAAACAGTGTAATAGTCATTAGCAAATGGAACTTTTGAGTTCACTAAGTGCTTCCTTTTTTTTTTTATTTTCAAAGGTAGTACAATTATTTATATTGTAAAACTGATGTTTAACTTTATCTTTTGGGGACAGGACCACCAACCATTACATGCAGTTTGTGGACAGAAGGTATTTTGACATTCAGTTTTGCTATACAGAAACAGAATGAATAAATGAACATTTTTTTTGCAAGAGGTAAGTAAAAGATTCAATTTGATTCTTCTAGAGGAAAAAAAGGTGTAAAGGAGGTCTCTTCACTTTGCAGTCATCATCTGTACGAATTCTGAAAAGATAAAAAGTCACTGTGATTTATTGTCTCTAGAGTATTTCAACTGGTGTCTTGAATGCATTTGGCATTAAAAAAATAAAAAACCCTTCCAGTGCACTGAAGTTTTTGTCCACTTCTGCGGACAACTAAAACTGGTGTCTCAAGTACTAGAAATTAATGCCCCATGCAACAGCCTTTCACTCAATCCAAGTAATGGTTTTGAGCAAAGACAAGCATCTCTTTACCTTCATAGTTGACTTGCCCATCCCCATCAATGTCTGCTTCTCTGATCATTTCGTCTACTTCTTCATCTGTTAGCTTTTCTCCTAAGTTTGTCATAACGTGACGTAATTCTGCTGCACTGATATAACCATTGCCATCCTGCGAGTAAAGAGTTGCACAAGATCATGATCAGCAATCCTGGCATTGATTGACTCTGAAACTACATCTAGGCTTCCAGTAACTGCCTCTGACATTGCCTTACTGTACCTGGGGCAGATATAGACACGTACACTGTATAACCCTACAATGTGCACTAGTCCCATTGCGTTACAAAGCATGCATGTCACCACATCCTTCTGTGCAATAATAGCTGCATGTCTGATTTGTAGCTGTGATAAGATATTTTTAACACTTTTTAAGAGCTTTCAAAAATGAATTCAAAACCACAATGGCTTTTGTTTCATCTCTGCTGCCTAAGCAAGCTTCTCCACACCCTACCCGCCCCCACTCCCCCAAAAAAGACAACCAACCAACNCGTGCAAGAAGAAAGTCAGCTTTCTCTTCTAGGTAGTACTACCTCTACAATCAGACTGCAGGTTGCTACATTAGGTTTCTTGGGTAAGATGCTATAAAACAAACTTTCAAAGAAAGCATTTAAATTCTACTCATAAGGACTGTGCAATGCTTTGTGGAAAATAAGTAAAAGTGACACTTCTAGGTCAGTATTCCCATCAGTAATATCCAAACCCAGAGCTCATTCCTTGCCACGTCAGTAATTGTCCTCTTCCATCTAGAGGAAGAATACACTGGCTTAGAGCAGGCCATCACCAGTAGATAAACTACCTCAGTGGCTTTAAACACAGATTTACTCTGCAGAAATAACCCCATGGGGTAGATAAAGTACTAATCAAGCAAACATTTCCTCTAGCACATTTTCCAGCAAAGTACTGGAGACTGCTGCTTTTTTTCCATAAAAGGAAAAGTAGTAAGGCTTTCTTCCACATATGCCTGCACATCAGCTTAGCAGCTGCACTGGTTGAGCAATCTCAACACAATTTCCTTTTGACATCTGTCATATCCCAGCAATCCAAAGAGGGGAATCTCTGTTCTAGAAATAATTGCCCTCTATCATGTATGCCCAGGTATCCTTAAGATGGAAGGAGCTGAGCTCTCACATTTTTAAAAGCAACCTCAAAGTCCACATCTCGAAAACCAGAACATGCAATAATTCACATCCCTCTAAGTAGTGATGACATAACTTCAGCTTCAAAAGCTTCCATAAAGAAGTGAAAAACCTTGCACATCCACACAAGCATTTCTCCATTCCCCCCAAGTCAGAAGGTACAGAAAAAACCCACCCCTCCATCCCACAAGCATCAAGTTTTTCTGCTCATCTCCGCTCCTAACAAAAAGCCAAAAACATTTTCCTCTCTTGCATGAGCCTAAAGCTTAGACCTGCTGCATAAAGCCTGCAACAGTCCTGGCTCTGTTTCTGATTCTTCTGCTTCCATTAGAGGACTTTGCTTTCCTTCTAGACAACAGAAGACACCGCAGAAAAAAAAAAAATGGACACCATTGCTGCTTCTAAAGAATATCTGTACTTTGATTAATACCTTGTCAAAGACTCGGAATGCCTCACGGATTTCTTCCTCGCTGTCTGTGTCCTTCATTTTTCTGGCCATCATGGTTAAAAATTCAGGGAAGTCGATAGTGCCATTGCCTTAGTGAAAAGAAACTTCCAAAAATTAAACTTCTGTATTGTAGTTTATACAAAAAAAAACCAACCCTGGCATTAATTTAGCCAGGGACAAGACTGACAGATCCTCTGTAAACCATTCTTATAGAGGAACTAAATCTTCTCTCCTAATGGTTACCACTGTCTTTTTGATATTACAGTGTACAGTAAACCAGTCACTGCAGTGTTTCAACACACACAAAAGAAAAAAAAAAGTATGGTTTGACTTAGAGAGAAGGCAACAGTTGACTATTTGCCACCCATGTTGCAAGTAAAATGTCTCTCTGATGCTCCAAGGCTAACCAATACTAAGACTTGCCCATATTTCAAATCACTCCCCTTTACTGTTTAGTTTCTTTAGAGTCTTCCAACTGTTGTGGAAGATTTTGCAAGGGAATATATAAAGCTGGCACTACAAGTCCAAGATACCTAAAATTTGAGAAAATTACACTTCACTAGGCTGCTCAAACACTTATTCCTTGTTAAAAAGGAACTTCCTTCACTTATGTTGTACACAATGGAAGCAATACACCATTTTAAGGAACAACAAGGAACTGAAAATTTCTGTGACATGAGAAGGGCTGCCATTATTTGGTATTTCTGTTAAGTTCAGCAGTAGGTGTTCTTACAGGTAATTCTGCTGCAAAACTGTAAATCCCTAGTAATATCCAGGCCTCACCCCTAAGATTTTTAAGTTCTTCATTCAAAGTCAAGAGTCAAACTTCAGGCTGCTCAAAGCTGTGACAGAAGTGGCATGGTGAAGAAGCAAGTTCTTTACAGCAGCGTAAATTACATTTGCATAATCAGGATTCGGCTCTGTATGCCAAAAGAACTCCTATTAAATAGTTCACCATGCATCTAAGATTCCCATTTATTGAGGGAATAGACAAATTCATTGGGAAAGTATAGCAAAGCAGCTAAATACACACAGCTTAAGATAACCTTTGCATCTTACGGATTCTAGATCAAGACACACACAGCTATTTATCATCATGGCCGGGTTCATCTACCAGCTACGTCAGAATACAAATCTTGTACTCAGCTCTGAAAAATCCTCAATGAACATGTAGAGTAACAGCAAAGCATTCTGCCATAAAACAAGTTTAAACAGAGGCAGGCATATTTATCTGAAGTCCTCGGTCTTTTAATCTAATAGTGCAGCACTGTGGTCTGCAGCCTAGAGAAACCACTACACACAGACTCGATATCACACTGCAAACCCTTAAGATTTTCAGTATCTGCATCCAAGAGTTAACAACTGCAGTCAACTTACACTTTTAGGAAAACAGCTGTAATTAATATAGTCTGATAATCAGATCATCTATATTTGTGCCAATGTAATTTCACTCTTTCAGAGAGGAATCACCATGACAACCAACATACGAGTTCAAAGTCAAGCAAAGCAAAGCATTTTCCCCTTTCATAACTGCAAGCCTGCCTGAAGCCTCAGAAATAAACTGTGCAGTTACCCTTTCTAGCAGCTATTTAATGTAGTTCTGATAGACTTGATACTGTAAGGGTTTTCCTCTTTTGCATTCAATCCCTTGCATCTATTAGTGATTTAATACACTACAACAGACTACACAGTCTCTCCCTCTCGTGTTTTAAATTCTTGGAAGTTTAGCACTGTTCCACTCCCACTACATTTTTGGCCTCATACAAAACCACAGACATTAGTAAAGCTATTAAGACCAACATGGGCTGACGAAACACGTATAAAAAGCTGGGTGGCAACACAGGTTAACAGCAGGTCAGGACAAGTCAGATAGCAATAGGAAGCCCGTGACCCATAAATATTAAAGGCAAACAGCGTAACTTTGTATCTGCCCATCTTTTTTAGATTCTTGATAATGCTGGTAGGATCTTTTACTGTTGTACAGAAAACAATCAAGAAACTGACACCCCTCTGACTTTGGATCCTACAGAGCATTTTGGAACTGCTTCAAGAGATCAACATCACAGAATCTTCTCCATACAGTCCAAGCCCAGGTCGTACATGCTAAGAATCACAGAGCTAATAACTCCCTTTCCAACACTTACCATCAGCATCTACCTCGTTGATCATATCCTGCAATTCTGCTTCTGTAGGATTTTGCCCCAATGATCTCATGACAGTTCCCAGTTCTTTTGTTGTGATAGTACCATCACCATCTTTGTCAAATAGGGAAAAGGCTTCCTTGAATTCTAGAGGCAAAAAACAGTCCCAATGTTTAGTAACATCACAAGCACAAGAAAACTTCATACTAAAAATGCACTCCACTGACAATGCCTGATACAATTTTTATATGCTTTATCTAAATGCCCATGAATTGAGAGAATTAACACTCTCTATTAAGAAAAATTACTTACAATGCCAACACAATTTGCATAGCATATTCAAACTATTTCACATGGCTACTACCTGCATTACAACTCCACAGTTTATTTCAATACCATCTTGCCTGAAGTACAGTTGTACCATAAAGAGCAGCTGCTTGGGATAAGTGGAGGGACCCACAGGTTCCCTTCACTATTAAACAGACTTACAGGAATATAAATGTTGCCATAGAATCATAGAATGGTTAGAGTTGGAAGGGACCTTAAGGATCATCGAGTTCCAACCCCCCTGCCATGGACACCTCCCACCAGACCAGCTGCTCAAAGCCCCATCCAGCCTGGCCTTGAACACATCCAGGGATGGGGCACCCACAAGTCATTTACCACTTCTTTTTAAGGCTATAAACAGTAAGAATTAATGCCAGCCACAAGTGGGTGACTGATCTGCAGAAGGTCAAATAATACTCCTTCTCCTAATCAGTTTGAATTACAAACACTCTGTTAGAAAGTTATTTGAAAGACATTGGCTTATACTAAGGTGGAATAAATCCATTTTTGGTTTATTTGTTGCTATTTCAAGTTTATCTTAATCTTCTGAATTGACTCCAAGAAGTTCACATGAGTCTAGCAATTATTTCTGTTTGCAAGAAATCGAGAAGGACTTGGTTCAAGCCTGAAAGTCTAAGAAAAATCATTATCTATAGTCCAAGGAACAAGCAGTTTAAGAGGCAATGAATTGGTAATCTTCCAGAATTTTTTTTTTTTTAAAGTGAGTGCTTTTTCAAAAGCTGTTAGCACATACTTGAATAATATATTTTCTTTTAGCCCACAAGGAGTTATTAAAAAAAAAAAATTAACTTCTCATCCAGACACTTACCGGCAATCTGTTCTTCAGTCAGCTGATCAGCCTACACGAAGAATAGAACATTTTAGAAAATTGTTTACCTCTCGCTACATCAAGCCATGAGACACTTCATTTATCATTACTTTCACAAAGCCATTTTCAACCCTGAGAATTCTGCCTCCGATTTGACTCGCCTACAGCACGCAGCCGTTTCCAAAAGCACACAAGCTAACTTGTTGTGGAACTGCACACGAAGCACCAGTCGTGCCATCCTTCGATCTCGAGAATCCAGTTTGGTCAAATGAAAGACACAGGGAAGGCTCCTCACAATTGGTCGGAGAGACACAAAATCCTGAATCGCATGTGTTTGAGGCTTCCCATCACATGTCATTTCCAGCAGTACAGTGACCCTAATACTGCGTGGGGGTATTTGCACGAGTGGGCTAGTGACAAGTGTGCCACCTAGTGATCCAAGGCTACCGAAGCCTGCCCTCCCCCACCGCACTGCATCAAATATTAGTCTACTGTAAGCTTGAACAGAAAGGTCTGTGCTGTGATATTAGGAGGAATTAGTACTATGCAGTTTTTTGTCATCTCTGACAAAGAAAATGCCATTTTGCAAGCATCGTGTTATTTTTCCATTCAGTCAAGCAGTTCAAAGTGCCTCCCACTGACACACATGCTGGTTTATACATACTTTGAAGTGACAAGATCTAAAATGCTTGCCTGTGACCTTCTACACATCAAGAGGCCACTGTTGCATACAAAGATATAAAGCTCAGTGGTCAATTATATGTGCTTCCCCACACCTTCAACTGTGCTGACTGCATCCTTCCAGAAGCCTCTTTTCTGTGTGGATAGAGCATCACAAAAAGCTCTGCTGTTTGGACTCTAAGAAGTTAACCTATTCTTTATGGAAAAATATGTATTTGCCTAATCATTAGAAAAGCAAAACACACCTGGATTTTACACACCCAGTCATATGTACTGGAGAATACAAAGTATTAATTCCTTTTAAATCTATTTTATTAGATGTCTTTTACCAACAGAAGAGAGAATTTTGTAGGTCAGAGAAAGGAGGCATCTTGTAACCCTTTTGTCCTGAAATACCATTCTTCAGATAAAAAACCCACATAACTGCAGTAAAGAGCACTAAATACACCAGTAAACTACCAGGCACAGGGAAAGAGGGTAGGGCTGAAAGCCTGCTGTGGATGTTAAGTGACATTCACGGATTTCACCTGTAAACAGTTGTTGGGTGGTGGTTTGTGTTTTTCTTTTTCTTTTTTTTTTTAAAGTATTTTAGTATCTGTAATGATTAAACAATTGCCCACATATACAGTGGGTTGGGGAGGGGAAGAGTACAAGTGCTAACAGCTAAAGAGAGGAGCTCAAATTTATTAAGTCTTCTTTAATATCAACAGAAAACTTGTGTTCCAAAATACAGATCGACTCATCATTCTTTTTGTGATTTTTCCAGAATATACAAGGTTTTACTGGGGAGATTATCTAAGGAATTTACATAACAGACTCAATGCCCTGCAGAAGAGGAAACGGAGCCACACCTCAGCAAAAACCTCCAACCCACAGCACCAGCTCCTCACCCCATGAGTTCGGGGCTCACTGAATGTTTCTAAAAGGAAAGAACTGGATTTCAAATTAAAAACCAACCAACCTCACAAACACACAGACATCCTGTGACACCAGGAGAGCGTAACCCGACCCTAAACCGCCATGGGGTTCACCTTACCCCGGCAACGGGCACCACCACCCGCTCACCCAAGCTACAGGA
>VZRU01009700.1:0-17270 GCA_013398155.1 Pedionomus torquatus | reverse complement strand
TTGGTGGATTTGGCTGAAACCACGACAGATGAAAACAAAGTTTAAAGTTTCCTTTAAGCCTAGCAAAATACTTACATCTCATACTTCTTGAAGGAAGAATTTTCAAGTCCAATTGAAAAAAAAAAGAGGTATGAAAAACTGGCTAAATATCATCAAGAACTGCAGTTGTGGTCTTCTCCGTCTGCACCTTCTAAAGGGAGTTTTGGGAGATGCATTAGGATCTATAGTAATTGTTGCTCAAATCAGATACGATTAAGAAAACGGATGCTTAAATATAATACTGATTTTGTGCCTATAAGAAACAACCAAAGAGAGCTGGAACTATATCTAGTTTATTTTTGCTGGCACTGTGGTTTATTTAAAACTATTATGAATCAAGAATAACTGAATCATTCACAAAGTATGCTTTCCATAACCATGTGTACATATTTGTGCCAAAACTAAAATTTTGATATTAATTCAAACCTTTGCCTTTAAATTGAAAAGCTCAGTACATTTAACTGTTGTATCTCTCTGTATATTAAATATTTGGGCAGGAAAAAGATTTTGCAATAAGTCAAGAAAATTAAGGCAAAGCTTGATAATAAAAATATTTCAACAGACATAAACTAGGTATGAAAAAATTAAGCTTAAGAGAGTATAAGAAAAACTATTTTTGAATTCCCAGAATGCTCCAACTGAACATAATTAAATTGGTTTGGAATTTAAATAAGTACAATTGTTCAAGAATAAATAATGTAGTAACTAATGTTCTTCTCTCCCATAAGAAAATACAGCCTCAACTGCATACATTTTGCCAGAGCTATAAACTACTGTTCAGCACATGCTGACCATGTTCCACCAAAAAGAGGGGGAGGAGGGGAGGGGCAGGAGGGGAAATTGTGTACATTTAACCCATGATTATATGAACAAACCTCACCTAGTGCAAAGACATCCAACTGACTTTAGCCAAAGTCAGTCACATTTATCATGATGGATTTTTGTTCAGGTATTTGGTTTTGGTGTTTTTTTCCCCATCAGTCTCTCAAAAAAGATAAGAATATAGCAAAAGTCCTAGGAGCCCTGCAAGAAGCTGCAGTAAGAAGTTGGACTAGATGTAATACAGAACAAATCAAGTTTTCTAAAGTCAAGTTCAGTACCAAACAAACGGGGAGCATGTGTACTGGGGAACTGGATTCCAGCCCTACTACACTTCCTAATGCGGGTATAATTTGCTTCTAACACGTATGGCACAGTTTTAAGAGGCAGAACTCTTCAGAAAACTTCTTGTTCTCCCTTTGCAAAAGAGATTAAAAAGCTTCATTTCGTTTCCCTTAAAACAATATTCCATCTCCTCCAATGAATGTTTTGCTCTAGATTCCCAACTGTAACATTACAAAACTTAGTCTTTTTTAATTTACATAACTTCCTTCACACATTTTGTGAAGTTGTTCAGAAGATAGACTGGATGACAAACAAAAAATGCCCACCCAAACATGTTTCCCAAACAAACACAAAAAATGGCAGCATTTCTAAGTGCTTGGCCTATATAAACACAGAACACGTTCCCAGCAGCAATTGTTTCAATTGTGGCTTCCACCTTCAGTCTGAAAGGCGGCAACAACAAATCTTTGTAAAAATCTTTTCATAACTGCTTACATATGCAAACTCATTTGCCTTGAACACTCAATGACACAATGAATTGAAGGTAACAAGTGAGCAACTTCAAGAATGCAAATACTGACACACTGTGGACAGAAGTAAAACATGACGGTACAGCTGTGTTAGCAAGCACTTGTCATATTGAACATTTCACGTGCTTTCTCGTAAGAGTTTTGGGAGAATTCATGCCAGAAATGATTGGTATTATGTAAGCACAACTGAAACTACACACCTACCTTTAATGGCAGTGTATATTTTCAAATACAGATTCCATTCAGTTCAACCAATTTCACTGACTCAGTACAGACCTCAACAAGATTTTAGAAGAGAGGCTTTATGTTCAAGAGAAGTTAAATGAGTGAATTCATAGTAATATTAGTGTCACTCAGATAATTAGATACGCATTGCTAGCCGGAATTAACACATCAGAAGTGAAGGAGCTGTATTCTAGTATGTCTGGTTCCAGTATTGACAAAAACAGACCGGGCTGTGTCCTTACATAGCCTGCAGTCCTAAGCCTAGTGGGCTAAAACAGCACCTTACTTCCCCAGAAAAGGTAATGTCACACTTCTCTAGTCTTTGCACTGCATAACTAAACCCTCTGTGCATTCACCAAATGTTTCTTCCATTTGCCTATCTAAATCACAACCCAGCAGAGAAGATCCAGATATTTTTAATTCGTTTTTATTCTCAGTAAGAATGAGAAAAGGCCACAGTGAAAACCTTTCCCTTCTTCAATGTAGTTAGTTGTAAACTGGGAAAACACATACACATAAACAAAATATAAAAATCATTCTGAATGTCTTTTCGTCATAAAGGAAAGAAACTAGATACTAGTTTTCGAATCTCAGGATGAGTTCCACTGGGATGCTCTATGGTGAAGTTACTGTTTCAGTTCCAGTTACCTTTACTGAAAGGTCAGTGAGGCCTTCTCCCTTCCTGTTTCCCCAAATCCTCAGCATTATGCAAGCAAGAATTTCAAACCGTTTTCTTCTAATTTTCCAAATCATACTGATTTTCATTTTTAAAAGTGTAAGTATGTTTAATGACTCTATGGTGAACACATGAATTCTATTAAAGAAAATNGGAGTCAGCTTCTACTACTATAAATCTGCCACCTTATACTACAGCCCTGTTTACAGCGCAATACTGCAGATCCTCCAATTTAGTAAAATAATAAAAAAAAAAAGCTTACCTGGAACCCATTTAATCTCCATTTCTATATCCTTTTCCTCCTGTTTTTTCTCTTTTTCTTGGATACTTTGCAAAAGTTCTCTGTACTTGGCAATTTGCTCTTCATCATCTTTTTGGCTTTTCCTGGGTTTGTCATCTTCCATTTCACGAGCTACATCACCACCTAGCAAGAGAGAGTAAAGCTATCACAGAGTGCCTCAAAAAAAAAAATCAATCGAAGTTAATGTTTAGAAAACTTCTAAGGCACATGCATTGTTTCTAAAAAACAATTAATATGATTCAACTGTTATTGCTCCAGTTTTAGAATTCTCCTACTTAGATGAAATAGAAATAATATATGAAAAGACTATTTGGACAAATGGAAATTTGTTCAGCAAAGGAAATCACCAATAGGACACAGCATCCTTTACTGCACATTAAAATTATTAGTTTCAAAGTCCCTTACAGCAGCCTAGTACCTAATTCTCAAAAATACATTGTGCAAGGCATTTTGGAAATAGAATGCTACATTTCAAGAAATAAAACTTGGACAATTCTGTAACAGAGACAGTTACTCGGTGCCTTAATCTTCAGTGACTTGCGGAATTAACAAATGAAGCAAGATGGAAAGAGGTGTTTTTTTTCCATTTTTAGAAAACATAATTACAATGTGACTTATTATAAGCTTTTAAACGTTTCAGAGAGAACAGGTTTTTAAGGCTTTAAAGATGCTGTAGCACCTTGAACTGCAGAAAACTTGCTTTGGGGCAATCTCCTTTTTTCTCATTCTCTGGTTTTGCAGTAACGCTGTGCTCCCTACTGTACTGTAGCAAGTTGCACAGACAGCTTAACCGGTGTTGAGAAAGACAGACTGCAGCCATGACTTCACACCTCTGGTCTCTGATGAGAACTTAGGCGTGACACTGTTGTTCTCTTCCACATCCCACCATCACAAGAAGCTGGTGGTTGCCTGGGAGCAGAAATCTTCACTGTTCAGTTAAACACAGCTGCTTTCCCAATTCCCCAGCAGCAGCTGGGATCTGCTAGGAGGAAAGCATCTGCTCCCACAGCAAGTGAACGGCATTCGGTCTTGATAACTGGGAAGAAAAATAAGCTATTTCGTTGTTTCTTCTCATTTCATGTGATACCAAGAAGAAGTAAAGCTATAGTGGATGGAAACTGAAGAAATCTTTATGTTTTCTTGAAACTGGATAAGGAAGGAGTCACTGATTTGTATTTATGACTTTTGTGTGCTAGTTTTCCTAGTAGAAATTTAAGTGGCAATGTATATTGTCATACTTTCTCATTTACATAAAACACACATTTCGTTTGTCAAATGTTCAATGTTGCCGTCAAAAGACCCTTATAGTCTTTTCATTCTGTAAGCAAATAAAGAACACTTGACAACAGCTGTGAGGAAGAAAAATGAGCTGAATATGTTCTCAAAGTTTGTTCAGAGTTCAAATAACCCTATCACAATCTATCGCAGAACACGAGGAACCACTTTCTGATGGATGTTAAGGCAACAATGCTTTCTGCCAATAGTTTGTTCAAAGCCTTTTTGAAAACACGCAAACAAAACCAAAAGTTCTGATGCATTAGCAGCTGCACAGCAAGAGAAATACAATTAAGAGAAAAAAGTTTAACCTGTGAAGAAAAAAAAAAGACAAAAGCTAATGAAATTTAGAGGAGAAAAGTCAAGTATATTCTTACTGTTTTCAAAAGAGAGTAGTAGTAAAGTAAGTGCTAAAAGAATTAAAAAGAAAAAAGTTAAAATCCTGAGGCAGGTTCAGAAACAATCCAATACAACATTTTGTTGGGGCTTTCTGCTTGTTTTTAAAAGCTGTAATTCATCAAAAATATAAACAAATACAGAGGCTCAATACATTAAATTGCTCATTGGCAGCTGTGTAGCTGAGATGACATTCTTGCAATTAGTGTTTTGAAGAGATCATATTCTTAGCTTAAGATTATCTTGCAATGGCTGATTAGATAATTTTATTTTTTTTTTATCTCAGCCTTATAAACTAAAGAGAGTAAAAAAATTATATCAGACACAGCATTTGACAACAGTTCTGTTGCAAAACTGAAGTTCTTTTAAAGATGGAAAGACAAACTTCCCTTTCATGATGTAATGGTACACCAGAAAATTCAGCTACTGATCTGGATGCTGATCGCCACACCATAAAAGTGTACTAATTTTATATTTAGATTTATATGTTTTATTTATTTTTATGACATTTTATCCAGGGTAGTAACTCAGATAGACACAAAGAAGCAAAAGCTACAACACCTGTAGACCCGCAGAATGAAAAATCAAAAGCTCTACACTCCAGCACTGAAGATACAAGTCCAAGGTAGACATTATTGCCATTACCACAACACAATATGAACAACTGAATTCATTGACCTTAGTCTTCAGCCAGAAAACAGCGACAAACACTTTGAGGTTTAACCACTTTCCCACATTCTCTGCAAGTTGTGCAAATCCCAGCAGTTCATCCAAATGATAATAAAAAGACGACAAACGTAGAATTCAAAGTAATCAAAATAAGCTTATTCAGATGGTATTGCAGTAGACTACTTTTTGTGCAGTATTTTTCAGGGAGAAGACAGATACTGGAAGCAGAGAATTCAGACAGACAGGTAACAATAAACAAATGGCCTGCATTACATTCTGAGTGAGTTTGGGGGTTTTTTTGCAGCCTTTAAGCACCTGGCCAAGCATGAATGGTGATTGGACACTCCTTAGGACCCTGGTCCTGAGCTAGGCAGATGGAAGGCAAGATTAAGATGCTTGCAATCAGAGCTGGCCAGTGTCTATAGTCATTTCTGAGCACGGACACACTGGCCAGCAAAAGCACACACAGATGCGCTCTTGTTTTAAGTTACCAAACTTCAACAGCTTGTATGAACTTTTTTGAAGGAAAGTTGGGATGATCCTAGCTCCTGGCCTTCCAAGAACCTTTTTGGTTTTATTAAACAACAAACCAACCCAGCACAACACTCCTGCAAAAACACTTTGGAAAACTCTTCAAGACCTGCATCAGTTGTACCAAGCTCCTGACACTTCAGAGAAAGAAAATAACCAGTCTGTGGATTCCTACTCTGTCCTATGAAATTCCACCCAATTTTAGCTAAATCAAACTGCTAACTTATTGCTGAAATATGTCCTAAGGAAATAAGACAAAAGTAACCCAAGAGAAATATTCTAAAAAGCCACATTCTTGTTACTGTCAAAGCAGGAGTAATACCTGAAGGTGTCCAAAACAGCTATACCATATACAAGGGACAGAAGCTAAGCCAAATAATATCCTATTCAATACATTGTATAGACACCCATTGGATTCAGGGACAGTATTAAATAATTGCACGCTCTACTTCTACCACCTTCAAGTTATTTGCCTTCCATAATAGTTCTAAAAAATTTAAACACATATGAATACAGTTAATTTTTAA
The DNA here is from genome assembly GCA_013398155.1 of Pedionomus torquatus. NCBI lineage: Eukaryota > Metazoa > Chordata > Aves > Charadriiformes > Pedionomidae > Pedionomus > Pedionomus torquatus. Next base: position 10,997 of record VZRU01009700.1, on the reverse strand, counting down.
GATGGTAAGGACTGCATTGTCATGTGATAAAGCATTAAAGATGCATTTAAATCTATATACGCAGAGTTATTGCACCAAATACACTTCCAAATTGTAAAAAGTTTTAACACATGGTTTGACTTTGTGTAACACTATTCATTAAAAATAAGGTTAGCAGAATTTAAAAAAAAAAAAAAAAAGTAAAACTCTGCCCAGCAACTCCTCCTTCCCAACAACTACATTTTCTTTCTCTGTAGTTGTGCACCTCCAGCATTGATGCAGCAGTGCAAAAGAAAACACCTACTGTCTTTGAGGAGTCTTGTATTGGAAGGCCAATGTCACAAGAGACTGTGCTCCCTGCTCAAAGTCCTGCTGTGGAGAGCAGGGCTTGACTCAGAGCTCCCTACAAGCCTGAGTGTTCACAAAATGTCTGGGCATTTTATGCCTGGTAGATACGCATTTTAACGTCTAGGTTGTCCTGTGTGGAGTCAGGACCTGGACTTGATGATCCTTGTGGGTCCTTTTCAGCTCAGGATATTCTATGATTATACCATCAGGAACAGCTAAACAAAAGTACACTGACAAAAGTATTCTGTCTTATATTCTATTCAGGTATTCTGTGTTGCTGTGCAAAGCAAAACAGCAGAAAAGATGTTGCGCTTGCAAAGATAATAAGACAGAATAAAAACTTAGGCATAAAACCCATAATGCTTAATTTAAAGCATCATTTAAAATGCCATACACTAAGTCACCAGTGCTCATGATCAAAACAGCAACTATAGGCTGAATTTGAGGCATACCACAAACACATCCAAGTAACAGAATATTCAGAAGCAACGCAAAGGAGATACTTTGTGCTATGAACAAAGGTCATTGAAATAATAGTAATACTAGCATTCATGACAAACGTATTTTAACTTGAAAAATTCAAAAAAAGTCAGATTAGAACAAGCCAAAAAAACCCTTGTTCATAAATAAAATATTTTAGTAAGCTAAAGAAACATGAATAGAAGTCCAAAACATTTTTTTCCTTCTTATCACACTCCTATATTTCCATTCAAACGGTTGACATAGATTTTTTTCCCATTTGTGCATTTCCCATTATGTCTCATTCCACATAATTCTGCTGGATGGAATCCTGGTTTATATCACATAACTGAATGGATAAGAGGTCAGGAACACATTAGAAATGTGGCATACTAATAACTTACCTTTCAGAACATCATTAGACTCTAGAGTTTTCCAGGTTTAAAATTTATTAGTGTGATAAGATTACTTTCAGTCAATTTCTTTCCTTCTCAGCCACAGAAGGCTACTTTTTAAAATTTCTGGTGTTGCTCACTTACAGATGTTTGCTTTCATCACCATCCTATTACAGATGCTATTTTTTAACACAGCAGTAGTCCTGCATGTAATAAGAAGATGGAAATCCTTTCCTTTTTATTTACTGTTCCCATTTAGATACTTTACCAAGCACTACTAGAGAAAATAAAGCTCACAGAGGTGAAGTTTATAAGTGGGTTTTTATGCGAGATGAGAAACAAATGGACATTAACCCTGCCAAGAAATTGCCAAGCAGAGTTTCCTGCCAGAATATTTGCCAAGTATATAACCAGAAAAATCTGTAATGTTCTTTTCCATGCTCCAAACTCATCTCTGATTGCAACAGCCCACTTTAATGCAGTATAAACCAATTTTAACATGTCATTAAACCTTAGTCTGGTTTCAAACATTTTCTTTGTCTTGTAATTCAAGCTACATATTAACATTAACTAATTAACAGCGAATCAAATTTTAGAGTGAAAATAAACAAGGTAATTCAGCAATTTACATGTTGGTGCCCCATTCACAAGATTTATGTACCTTGCAAAGTTAGATGATATTTTATTTAGATTCTTAAGAAGCACATGAATAAAAAAAACACTTGAAAGATGTTACTACTACACTGTAAAGTTCCCTTAAATAGGTTTTGCTGCTTACCCTTCCCCTCATTGTGTAAGACCTATAGCTTGGGAGTACCAGAAGACCCACAGCACAGCTTCTCTCCACTGCCACACACATTCCCCTGGGTATCCAAGCAGAGCTACTGCAAGAGTGAAGCAACCTCCATCTCTCTTTGCATTTTCTAAGATTGGGAGATCATTTGATGTCCTGCCTAGGCCAGCACAGCATCTGTCAATATTCTGTCATCAATCTATTTATTTCCTAATTGAAAAATGCAAACAAAAAGATACCAGTGTGCTCACCACCAATTTCCCCCCATGTTAGGTCACACACACAAAAAGTAAGTATACGCTACTTCTGGAGATGTTTAGCTCTGAAGGAAAGGTAAATTATTGTCATAGCAAAACTGATCACCGCCTTTATACAACCAGCATAATATTATCCCTGTAAAAGATGACATTCAAAGCATTTTCTAAAGATAAGGATTTTACATATTTAAAATACTTTTGTTCAAAATACTGTACCTAATGACTTTGTAGACAATATTTATTAAGGTAAATACCTTGCTGTTCTTCCTCTTCTTCACTAGATGAAGCCAAATAAGCTTGAAAATCAATGTCAAGGAGTTCCTCTTTATTAAAAGTTCGGCTAAGTGACATTACTCGTTCATGATCTGTCTCATCCCATGTGATATCGACCTTAAAAATAAGAATGCCATTTGTAGAAGCTGAAACACTAAACATTGTAAGTCTGTCTTTTTAGAGAAAATTATTGATAGCTTCCATTTAAGAAGAAATGTAAACCTGTTACCATGTTTTCTGCCACAATTAGCTATAATAACCATTTCCTAAAATAAATGTAATTGCAACTTTCTGGAATCTATTCTGAAATTAGTTTCAACTTTTAACTATACAAAAGAATGAAGAAGTCTCCTCATCCCTTAAGGGTTCTGCAATAGCAGGTCACACAACATGGAATTTCTGTAAGCCAAATTTCCTCAGTGTCAACAGGCACTGATGTTGAAGCCATCACGAACTCTTCTCATTTCCTCTTCCAGCAGGAACTCATTCCTGGAATCACGCATGAATTCTGACAGGTTCAATGAACGCATTTACACAACTGTACCCTCAACCAGCAGATGAAACAGATTTGACTGAAAAACGATCCAGCAGAAACTTCTTATTTCTCAACTTATCACTTCTCCAGCCCGGCTCACTTCACAGCCAGATGAAAGTTTGGCTGCCACAAAAGACAGAGTAGGAATGAATAGCTACAAAGAGGGAAAACAACTGCTTAAGCCTAGCACTACCACAAGAGAGGCTCTTGTTCAGCTACACATAAATACCCATTTTAGGCAAATTAGAAAATGTAACTGTAAATAACAAAGTAATTGCATGTGCAACTTGTAACAGAGATATAATGAGGTCAAAATGCAGTGCAACAAAAGTCAAACCTCTTTTAAAATTCAGAACTCATGCTTATTTATGGGGTTGCAACTTGTGGCTCCAGCTTACATCTTTTAATGTTTGATGCCTTCATTTTGAAAGAGTGAAGATAATACCCTACCACGTGTATAATATTTAAGCTGACAATAAAACTAAACAAATCAGAAGAACATTACAATAATATTGTAACAATACCTTTGATGTTCCCATAGCAGCAGATGTGAAGTACTTTGGCTTATATGCAGCTATGTTCACTTCTGAGGCTACATCTTTTGGCTTATCATCAAATGTAACATTATCTGGAATAAATCTCAAAGGCAAATAAAACATGTTATTATTCAAATACACTGGGAAATTTCATAGTATAAACAGTGTAAGCTTTTCACAAGTATGGTATATCAGTGCAAAAGAATTTGTTAAAATAAAACATTGGTAAGCCTGAATATTAAAAAAGAGAAATGGACAAGTTCTCCCCGCGTGAAAGACTAACTGTCCAGCTTCTGCACATCTATTCCACAGGGTCTTAATCTATAACTCCATCATGTTGGGCAAATAAACAAAACAACTTTCAGTCTACTATTAACAGGCTCAAGGGTGTTTTTTTTGGGTGCTTTTGTTTTAAGAATCATCTTTTCAGGAAGCTTAACATTAAAAATTCAAAAGAAAAAAGTGAATAAATAACATTTGGAAACAGCAAAAAAATTCAAAACATTTTAGAAAAAACCTGATACATACTTAACATTACAATTAGTAGGAAAAAATGTTAAAAAGAGTAAAATTAATGTGTAACAACAGAAGTTACATAAAAAACCCAAAACTTTTGAATACTACATGAGAAATAACTTAAACTTTCTTTTAAAAAAAAATCATTACAAATGTAATCTGATTAATATTATTCAACATTAAAATTTAACAAAGAAGAAGATTAGGCAAAGCACTGGAGAATTTTAAACAGCTGTGTCTGTTGTATAATATTATCTTTCTGTGTTTAAAAGAAGAAAAAGTTACATGTTCACTTGGCAGAGATCACCTTCTCCAGAAGGGTTCAAAGCAAATTTCTTAAGTTTCTCTAGAAAAAAGATTCAAAGCAAAAAAATTATCTTTCACTGACTTCCAGGAGTGCCCATAACATGGGCCCCAGCAGACAAAGCCAGCTTCTTACTATTTAGTAACTTCTCTTCTGCTCAGACCTTTTTGTAACAAAACGAAATACTAACAATAATCTATCATTCAAAATTCTTCTTTTCCCAAAGATGACTTTTGAAACATTAGAGCTTCCAGCTCATTCATACATAATAGTTATCTATTGCAGCTTCTTGACAACAGCAGCAATATTCCTCCCCTGTGGTAAGCAATCCTGAAAAAGAGCCACTTCCGGACCTCTGGGGAAGACGGGAAGAGCAGCAGTATTTTGTTTTGTTTTCTACATCCTACAGCTTTACTTAATTCTTACAAAAGGTTGAAGATGCAACCAGAATGCTTTACCTGACTTTTCTAAGAATAATCTCTCTATGCAGAGATCATCTAAAACTTTTCATAGTCCAGGAAAAATGCTAAGAAAGAAGGACAAAAAAAAAAGAATAAAAAGGAAACCTAGCAACTCATTGGATGTCTAATTGATTTACATATCTCATTGTCATTACAGAATAAAGACAATATTACTCCAAATTATTTTAAATTGGTTTTAATCCTCCCGCCCCTCCCTGACCCAAGATGTAATAAAGTCATGGCTAAAGTTACCTCAGGTCTATAAAAGAACAGCTACTTTCAAATTCCAATCCATCACATTCCTCATAAATTTTATTGGCTGTTTCAGGAGAATCACATTCTACAACTGCATAGAAGTACCTCAGTCGCTTAAATTGATAATCCCTCAGTTTTTCCCTATAAAGCCTGAAGAAGTAGAAAACACCACAATCAAGTGAGGTAGCTTTAACAACTTCTCATTTGCAAAATATTTTAATTCACCTCATTAAAAATATGTACCATTCAAACACTCTCCTGATCTTAAGATACAATCAGCTGTTAAACAGCATGAAGTTCCACCAGCATCCATTCATTTTTACCCAAGTCAAAAGACTACTTCACACAGTTTTATTAAGTGCACACTTTCTGTACCTGACTCTGCTTCCCACAGGCATTGTCAAGTTAGAGCAGGGCACTGAAGAGCATACTCATATGCTTCTGTGCAGGCCACATAAAGTAGTATTGAATGCTTACTATCAAATTGTTTGCAATTACCCTGGCTCCTAACAAGACTGACGAAAAAGACATTCATACCCAAGTGAGAGTATTTGTTAAGAACATGAAAGAAACCGGGAAGATATAAGGACAGGACTGCAGACGCTTAGGGGAGAAAGAGGGAGTGGAGCAGCGAGTAAAAAAGCAGTGTGGGTGAGGAAAGAAATCGGATACCAACTTGGGCAGCAAAGGTGGAGGTGGTGTCATAGAAGATGACAGCAAGAGAAAAAGAAAAGCAGAAAAGAGATGGAGAAGTGGATTAATTGCTGGAAGGATGCAGGAGAGATCAGGGCTGAGGTTGTGTCCTGTGAATTTATAAGGTACTTGCACAGGTATTACTGAGGTATCTCTGGCACACCTGGATTTCTGTTTCTGTGTTCCAGATGCTCTAGAGCCCACTGATTACTATATCTAACACTTCAGGATGCACTGTGACGTACACAGTGAAGCTGTGCCTTGAAAGTTCATCATACGCTTCCCTGATGCACTAGAGACTTCCTTCACAGGGATCTATGCTTAGTTTAGAAGCATACAGATTTTCCAAATATATGTATAATGCATCCCGCTGGACTGTCAAAAGTGGCCAGTGACATCTGGAAATTCTGAACAAATATAAAAGCTAAACTTCTCAAGTTCCATAGACAACACTTCCAGGCAGAAGAAAAGGGAAAGATGGAGGGGGAAGGACGGAGCGGGAAGGACGGAGCGGGAAGGACGGAGCGGGAAGGACGGAGCGGGAAGGACGGAGCGGGAAGGACGGAGCGGGAAGGACGGAGAAAAAAGACATGCCTGAAGAACCCAGAACAATGGTAGGCCTGATGAGCTCAGCCTGATAAGACAGGGCTGCTTGTGATGGCATTCAAGAAATCCCTATCTGGGAATTCTTGGCCTAAGTTAAGGTCCCTGTTACAGAAACATATTTACAGAAAACAAAATTACAGAAACAGAAGCTGATCAGGACTCTCACTGAGAATTAGAAATATTATATCTGTCATTTGAAGATTAATTTAATACCCGTCATTCTCGGTGGTATTCTCTGGAAGATCAAATAGTTCCATGGGTCCTTTCTGTTCTTCCTCTTTCAACCTCTCTTTTCCAAACTCTGAAGGATAAATCTACAAATACAACAGAAGAATACATTTTTAACTGTAACAACCAAGAAAAAAATATCACACCTTGGTGGCAGTTGGAGGCAGACATTAAAAATGGAAAAATGTAACTTATCTGAATTTTTTGAGGTTATTAATAAACTATTTAGTGGTGAAAACTCAGAAGTGTTGTGCAATGATAAAAGGGGTTACAAAGCATATAGAAACAGCCAGGTCTAAGTTTGGGTTATCTACTAGAAAGACCACTGAAAATTAAACTAGCCAAGAAAACGTATTTTCTCCCTACTAGCCCTTAGAGTCAACCTCATAAAAACAAGTCATCATCTTCAGGATCTAAATCCACCACATTCATGACCTTTGCTGAAAATCAGCAAGTGTTTATTTCTAACATCGCAAGTTAAATTGCAACAGTTTCACATTTATCATGTTATCTCATTTATCATATATCTCTTTTGTTTTTTCTACAGAAATGAGTTACTTAGTCCTTCTTTGTGGTTTGCAAAGTTGATTTTTGTTTTTGTTTTATTTATTTATGTATTTATTGGAGGTTTTGTTGTTGTGTTTGGTTTTAAATTTTTTTTCCTTCCCCCCGCCCCATAAAAGCCAGTACTCTTTAGAAATCAGGTCTTACCTTAACAGAAAATACTGTTCCTCCTTTGGGTGTGAAAGAATTAAATAGAGCCAGCAGATCCTTAGCCTTCAACCTATCCCAATCCATATTACAAACTGCCAATCTACTTGTAATCTGAACAGAAAAACAAGGGAAAAAGAAAAAGGAAATAAAGTTCATAGGCTTAATTCCTAAGAGCTATGGGGAATACACAATTCTCTTGCAACAATCCTTGATAAAAATCAGTCATCAATGAGCTCTGTTGAAAAATTAAAAGAAGCATTTTCCTCAAAACTTCTTCTCTTCTCTAGCAATTGCTGTTTCTGACCTTAAGTGATACAAAGGACATAAGCAGTGAACCACCACAAAATGAACCACACAAATCACAGATCTAGAAATGCAGTTACATCAACAGCACTTATTTTGTTATGGTTAGTCACAATAGCAACTGGTATCACAGCACTGTAACAGCACTAGAGTACTATTTTTTTATACATGTTGTGCTCAGTTTTGAAGTCCTAGTTCACTGTCTAATGATTTTGTAATTCCTTAAGGCATAAGTTAAAAAATGAAAAAAAAATCAGTAGTGAGCAAAAGCAACACTATTTAAATTCTGTTTGGTTTTTTTACTTACAGATAGCTTATCCAGCTATCTATAGCTAACCAGTGAAAACTGCAAGTCTCTCATTCTCAGCCAATTTCATCGTCATGTTTATTATGTAATTAAAAGGCTGAAAAAACTTTATGGAAAATACTTTAAAATAACCTGACTCATAGGTGAAGGTCTATAATGAATTCATAGCAGTGTGTATTTCTGAGTTTGTCATGTAGCAACCTCTCACATGCAGAAGTATTGTTACCTCATCTCCACGAGGGGCATCTTTATCTAGCTCACGCCACGAATGCTCTATCTCTGGCTCTTTCGGAAATTGATCATTTAAATCCTCATCATCATCTGAGCTCGTTTCAATGTTCCCAATGCCTCTGGCTAGATCAGGCCCACTATCACTTTCTTCATCATCTTCTGAATCACTGTCATCTTCGCCTGTTTCACCATCTTCTAACTTCTCATCCTCATCTGTTCCCCCATCATTTTCCAATTCTGCATACTCAGAATAATCACTTGCAGAAGTTTCTTCTTCTAATTGGCTTTTACTGATGTCTTGTTGATCACAAGTGTCTGCACGTACCATCACTGAAAGATAAACATCAGGTATCTATTTTTATGTTGCAATTACATATGATACTTTAAAAATACAGAAAAACCCTCAGATTCACAGAAACGAATAGTGACACAGAAAGAAACTACATGAGGGAAGAGCAAACATATAAATCATCAGTATTGGCTTGTTTGATCTATTGCTTTTTAGGCCCACAATTTTATTCTCAAACTCTGAGATCACATTATTCTGTTATTCTACTTATATGTACAGAATGAACACATGGAAATTAGATTTCAGTAATGTAGGCTATAGGTATGCACAAGCAATATGAACACAACTTTTCTTTAACTCACCTGTTCTCTCTAATGTCCTCATATTAACGGCTTGGTGCTGCCACCCCTACGTTTTCAGTCAAAAATGTTGAAGCCATCATGGTATCAGACCTTATACTTGATATTCGGTTTGATAAATAATGTATACGCTACCATATATTTTAATTTTCTAGCCACCACACCAACAATTTCAGTTCCAACACGGATGTTGACAATCTTACTGAAGAGTCAGCAATGATTCTGCAAAGACCTGACCAACTCCAATTCTGCAGCAACACTGAATCTGAGTCAGTCAGCTATTCTATGATCTTGTAAAAGATTTCCCATGAGTTAAACCAAAAACCCAACATCCAAGTAAACATACCAAATTCTAGTTATTACTTCAACAACTAACCTGATTCTTTTATTTTTCCTCCTACCAAAATACCTCTTCTGGGAGCTTTAACCGATTTAGTACCACTTGGCTGTGAAGGCTTTTGTTTGTTTTGAATTGAAATTGATCTTCCTCCTGATGCATCTCCTTGCTTGTTGTCCTCTTTATGTAAAAGGCTCTTGTTTCTCTGAGAGCAATCAATTTCTCTTGCAGTTTTCTTGGAGTCCTCTTTCATGCTGAATTTAGATGTAGCTTTTTGTCCTTTATTTTTAAGGTCATTCGGCTTTGTCACTGCTTCACATGTTTGGTCCACTCCTTCCTTGTTTATCTTGCTCTCCTCCCTAGGGAGGCCACTGGATAATCGTTTTGCAGAATCTGCTTGTTTTTTTGGTTTTGCTTTTTTTTCCTTTTTTATCTTTTCAGTAAGTTCTTCACTATCACCTTCTGAAATATCAGAGTCAGATTCTGACAAGGCATAAAATTTCCTGAGGTTCTCCGTAGAAGTATAGTTAACAGGGCGACCCCTTTTATCCACTGTATATTTCAGCTTAAACTTTTTGTCATGAAACATAGCTTGGAATCTTTTGTCGATCTTGACTTTACGTTCTTTTTCAGGCATCTCCCAAAATCTGGGATCTCTTGTAATGCGGCTAAACCGCCCATCACTCAGTATTTCCTCTTGAGATGACATTTTTGATGCTGTTGAAGACTTAGACATCTACAATATGGAAAAAGAACCAAAACCCCCCACTTCTCATTAAAAAAAAAAAAAAACAACTGATTAACACAGACTTAGATACATAAATGAAAAAATTAAAGAATTACCCGAAGTTAGATTTCTGACTTATACCAAAAAAGCACATACAGCAACTTAGATAAGCCACAAATAACCCTATTACTACCACAATGCTGACCATACATCTTAGCTCCCTCTGATAATGGATATGCAGCTATGAAGACCACACTGGCTGCAGATACCTGCCTTAACTGATTCCCTGTCAACCCCAAAGAGGACTTTCATAGTCAGCCAGGCCTCAGGACTAGGATATTTCACGTTCTAAGGCACCCCTTAGGAAGTCAGTAAGCAAGGCCACGAGCGTGCCGGCCAACCCAAGAGACCACCACAGGGAGAGAGACGCGATGAGCATAAAGGCAGCGCGACCGCACCACAGCCTTACCCACTCCCTTCCCAGCCCCGGAGACGGACGAGGCCCTTGCAAGGAACACCGCTTGCAATACCCGTCCACCCTGGGCCTACCAACAGTTAACAGCGAGTGCCGCCAGCCCTGCCTCTTCACCACCCAACTAACACTCACGCAGAGGCCCCACAACCCACTTCCGGCGGCGCGACGTAGGCTGCGGCAGGACAAACCTCTTTCAGCCAATTAGACGGCGCGCCTGATGGAAGTCTGCGGGCTTTCCCTTCCTGCGCCGGGCGCGCTGTTGAAGGGATGGCGGTGATGGGAGTTCTGAGGGGGCTCGGATGTTCGGTTGTGAGGGTGGGCTGGGGCGGTGGGTGTCGCCGGTTATGGGCGTACTCAGGAAGGTCATCAGCCGCTGGCGTTTCATCAGGCTCGGGCGCGTTGAGCCCATTCGACCGGCGGCTGAAGCGGAAGCAGAAGAACTGGGCGGCGTTGCAGGCCGAGCCCGCCAAGTGCGACTACTTGCGGGAGGAGGTGGGCGCGGCGGCGGCCCGGGGCGGGCCCCCTAGGCAAGGCCGCAGCCAGGCGCGGAGACGGGGGGGGGAAAGAACCGCGGGGGAAGGAAGGCGATGCCCCGTGGTGCTGACTGACGGGCTTTC
>VZRU01009683.1:2691-16032 GCA_013398155.1 Pedionomus torquatus | reverse complement strand
CGGCCCTGGGCAGGGACCCCCCCCACCACCCCAGGTGGCTCCAAGCCCCATCCAGCCTGGCCTTGAACCCCTCCAGGGATGGGGCAGCCACAGCTTCTCTGGGCACTCTCGTGACCTTCATAGTGAACAATTCCTTCCTAATCTAAATATTCCTTCTTCTACTTCACAGCTGTTACCCCCTGTCCTAGCACAAGAGGCCCTGATAAAACATTTGTCCCCATTTTTCTTATCCCAGAGTTCACACTCTCCACCACTGTTTCTCAATCATCCCTGTTCATGTGTGACTTAAGCAAAATCTTGGGTGGCTGGGGGCTTACCTGGTTCATCAGAGAAACACCATTTGCAGGGGAGGAAAAACTGCTCAGTGGAGGTTCTCCCTGTGACGGACAAGGTTAAGTTGGAGAGAAGGAATTTCTCCTGTTTTGGAGGTTAGAGAGGCAAATAATACCTTTCTTCTGATTCGTGAATTGCAGTTTGTCGACTAACGAGAGCATTAATGAGCCAGCTGCCTGGAGACCAGACAAAATCCTTCTCAAACTGCTATGGCAGCGACCCAGAATCGCTGTCACCCCCTGTGGAGACAGCAGAATACGTGGGTTGAGCTCTGCAAGGTAGTTTTAAAAAGAGAACTTCCCTTATTGCAGCTCGGGACACTTTCTGTGTAGAGTAGCCAAGGCAAGACATTAGGGACTGGTGGGTTTTTTCCTGTCGCAGCAGTTGTGATGGTCCAGATTAGAACTGAGTCATCGCGGCTTAACGCGTGGAGGTGACCGGTGGAGCTGCTGCTCTCGTGTGCTGGATCACAGACCCGTAGCACCTGCGCTCAGCCTTTCTGCCTGCTGAGGAGACACATACTCATTAAATTGTGCTCTCCACCCTCTCGTACCTGCTCACTGTGGTGTCAGAGGTTCGTCACTAAATAATTGACAACTTTGTTGTTCTGGTTTGGATTTTGGCTGACAGCATGAGCCCGGGTGGCGATGCAGACTAGGTGCTTTACCTTGTGACCTGTATAGCTGTGATGCTGCACAGTTTTGCACATTTTAGGTCTAATATCAGACCATTTGTCTTCTTGGAATTCTCTCCTTTTTGGGTTATAAGCCAGTGCCAGTACTGGGGCTTGGAGTCCCAAACGCTGTACCTGCCGTTGCAGAGACAGTATCGCTGCATCAGCCGCTCGGGGAAAGGAGCTCCGAAGTCGGCTCCACTAAACAAAGACTCATCCCTGGGTTCGGGGAGACAACTGAAGTCTTAATCATTCTCTTATTTGAGGCTGCTGTCACGCAGTGTCCTGTGCTAGTGGCTGTGGTTACTGGGGAAGATTCCCTGCATTCCCTACAGGTTTTTTCCTGCTGTCGCTTGGCTTAAACCACGTTTCCCAGCTGGATGTGGCCTGATCGTTCCGTAACAAAAGTAGTCATTTGGATGACATCCTCGCCTTCTGAATAGCGAGCTCATTGATCCTTATTAATCACAGGCTCTTTGAATCCTGTTCTCTGTGTGGAGACAGGATTGATACACCAATTGTTTCTTTCCTAAGGGAGAAAATTCCAGAGAGTGAAGTCTTGCCTGAAGCCCACCTCTGCTAGAAATTTGCCCAAATTGTCTTGGCAGTGCTGTGATAAGTTTGTCAGCCGTCTACTCTGTATGCTGAATTCCTGTCACTGATGCTAAGTATCTTAACTTCGCACCAAAAACAATACCTTGAATTTATTTTTAATAAGCCAAATTTCTTCTGAAGTATGGCAGCAAGTCATTTTTTCCCGTTTCTCCTTCATCTGGCACATCTCACTGCCTCCACTGCTGTACCATGATGCTGTACCTTTTAATAAAGGACGAGTTCTGCAGCAACAAAGGGAAGAGAATGTTTTCCCAGTGGAAGGCGGTCTATCTTTAGAGGACCTTCTCAGAGTTTTTGTTATTATATTATTCACTTTCTTAGTACAATACCTATTTCACTTTTTGATTTACTTCCCGTCCAAACATCCTGTATTCCTTCATAGGGCCCTCGTTTCAGCTGTTTTCTGCCAAGGTTCCTGTTGTATTGATCCATTCTATTTTTGCATAACACATTCAAATTTTAGATTTAGTTTCCACGCTTTGATAGTACGTTAGTTCTGTGGCAACACATCTTCTGCCTGTGAAATGATACGCTTGTGAAAGATCGAATATTGTTATTCCTTAAACAAAGTTTGTTCAGAAAGACATTAGAAAAAGAATCTCAAAAGCGTGTGTATCTCTGGGATTCAGAGTCAGACCCTGAGATGTCTTGTGTCGGGTTTGAAATTTCCCGTTATTCTGTTAATTTGCTGTTAGGATCTCAAGGAGCCCCGGGGGTGTAGGTTGCGTGGGGTGGCAGTCAGGGGCCAAGGATATTCTTAAGGTTTCCAGTCTCTGTCTTCCACAGACTCGCACCTTAACCTTGCCAGTTCCTGACCCGACTGTCACAGCGCAGTAAATGAGTCTTGCTGGGGACCGCTGGGCTGGCCTGGGGTTGTGAGCGCTGTGACAAAGATGGCCCTGCTTAGGCCAGCCCCTTCCCCTGCCTCTGATTCGCAGGACACAAGTGTCGTTCAGCGCTAGGTGACACCTCAGGTTAGAGCTTCAGGAGGTGGAAGTTAATGGGTAATAGAGCGATAGAAAGCTGTAAAAAGGCGACAGCATTCAGAGAAAGATACCCAATTCGTTACAGACTGCGTCTGCACAGCTGTCTGACTTGGCTTCAGGGTTTTCCTTCCGTTTCCTTGATGTAATTAGTTGTTTCACACAACTTCCCCTGATCCGCTCCTTTGATAAACACCATCCTAAGTTAGACACTAATGGAGGGTGAAGGATGCTCTGTGCCCAGTGGCGCTTTATCCCCAGTTTATGAAACTGAGGCAGAGAGGCATTTAGTGAAATCCCCAGATTTCCCTGCTCCTGCAGCACGACACGCGGTGTTAATTACAAAGTGCTGGTGATCTGGCTTAGCGTCTGGTAGTCCCTGTTTTACTAACTTTCCTGTTCTTCCAAACAAACTCAAAATCCCTAACAGTCATAAAGAACAAAATCCCAAAATGCTGTATTCGGTGGCCGACACCTTGTGAAGACAAGTGACTGGTGCTTTTGACTCTTTCAGAAGCGAGTGTGCCAGCTGTTGGAAACCATTCCAGCCGAGGCTGGCGCTCACCTCGTGGCTTGTGCCATGGAGCTGGATTCGAAACAGAAAATCTCCCCCGACTGCTGTCCCTGGGCTACAAAGACAAAGCAAAACACAGTGGTATGTTTACACTGTCAACAGCACCTATTCTTTCAAAAGAACGCTTTTAAAATACATTTTATAACAAAACTGAAAATAATTACTCTTTTTTTCCCCCCTTTTTGAAGGCGTTGTGTGTGTTTTTGTTCGCTAGGTTTTTGAAAACCATGGGAGCAGAGGTGCTGCCCAGCCTTGCCCAAGATGTATGGCTGGAGAATCCGTGAGTATATTAACCTCCTTCCTGTGACATAAAAGATAGACTTGCTCTTAAGTATTAGATCCATAAAACATAAAGTTAATAAAAACCGCAATTACATTTCTCAGGAATAAAGCATGTAAATAAAAGAAAGCAGATTGATTTAGCGTTTCTGAGGTACGCCAGCAGAGCACAAACTAATATGTTTCCAGCAGCAGTTGGAAAATATGGAGACTGCAAACACATTTTTCAAATTCACTCTAAAAAGCAGAGTTTAGGAAGTAACTGAAGCAAGGAGCGAGATACAACTTCCTCCAGCCCGTTTTTATGTCTTTTGTCCTTTACTGGGTCATCATGAAATAGGGAGGGGTCCCATCCCATCTCCTGTTTTTCCCTCTATTTGGATACTTCTTTTCTGAAGAGTAGAGGTAGCCTAAAAATACTTCACTGTAGACATACCAGAGCTACTTCTAAATGAAAATAATATGTTTGGGGATTAAAACCCCGCTTGGCACATTAGACAGTCAGTTTCATTGCGTTTCACAGTTCCGGTGACATTAGAGTTTGTAGAATTCTTCTAGTGACCACTTAATTTTGGAAAATTACAGCCAAGTACAAATACCATCATTCTAAATAACACCATTTCTATATTAAGCCAAATCAGCCTGATGTGGGTATTTTTTTCCTGTGGCCTACTAATGAGCTTGAGACAATGGCCAGGTATCTTGAGAAGGTAACGTTGCTGTCCAGACTTCTTAGTTGTCCCTAAGTCCCTCAGGGAATAAAAAGAAAAGGGGATATTTGTGAAGCTGTTGGCCGAACTGTTGGGTTCTTTTCAAATAAAGTTTGGAAAAGTGTACTGAGGAAAAGCCTGCCGGTTTTGATGAGATGATTTTTAGTGACATACAGTTTTTGTCATTTCAGGGACACTTCAATCATATCCCGGGCTTCTAGGAATCCAGAGACGGTGGATGGGCAGCGTTGCTTCTCTTCTTAAATTCCTAAGGGGCACCCAGGCCCCCCCCGTCTCCCCAGACGTCTGCGCCTCCGTGGCCTGTCTGCGAACTCGGCTTAGGGCAGGTCGCTCTGTCCGTGCATGATTACGGATATCGTCGGGTTTTATGCTTGAAAAAAATGCTTCTGCTTCTAAGGTAGCTCAGTATGCGTTAGGGGAAAAAACAAATCAATTTAACGTTTTAGAGTAATTAAGTTGATCTTTGGCCCTGGGACTGAGCCAAAGGTCCTGTCGGTACAAGTTTTCCTGTCTCTCTCATGTACTTTCTCTGATGCCATTGGAACATGGTCCTTGCATTTCCGTGAGTGCAGGGCTGCAGTTCTAGCTCAGCCCTCTCTGTGCAGGCAGAAACATCTTCGTTTGTAGATGTCTATTCAGCTGGGAAGGCCAGTAAAAATCCTACTGAAACTTGTGTTTAAATCCAAAATATGCATCTGATTCAGGTGTCTTACACGCTAAACTTCAAGTTTGTTTATAGCAAGCAGAGTTTGTGGATGCAGCAGGCAAATATCTAATAGAAAAAGGAGTGTTATTTGAACAAGGCTCTGTAAAGCAAGGATGAAGAACAATTCGGCTCTGTGGAGTCCTCAGAAGTTAAGATCCCCTGGCTCTGTCCTTCCAGGTGTTGCCATAGTACAAAAACCTGTTTAAAAAGCCTGGAACTTGCCATCCAACATCATTTCATTGGCTCGTCACAAGTCATTTCGTCTACATTTTGCCAGTATGTAGGTCTGTATAATTTTTAAAGACATTCAGATTTTCAGACTGTGAGATAGCCAAGTTGTAGCCAGCACCTACTTGACTGTTTTTAAGGAGATATTCTTCTTAAATAGGTGAATATCATGTGAATACTGAACTCAATTAAGTAATAGATGAGGAAATAAGTCTGTAAAGCAGCCTGGGTGTATGTGCTGATAGGTTAGGAACGGCTGCTTGGCTGTCAGAATGGGAAACTTGCCTTTTCTCTCTGTTAATTGCTGGTGTCTCGTACTTAAGCAGTATTTTCTGTGTGACTCGAGCGCAAGCGCGTGTGTGTGCTCACAGCACAAGGATGCTTTCCCTAGTATTTATCAAAAATAGCAGCTCCCTCCTTTCTGTTCTTCTTGAGTTGGCTTATAATATTAAAAAAAAAAAAAAAGAATGAGAAGCAGCCTGTGGGAGTTGGAGGCAGGGGGTGACTGTGCTCTACCTCTGTTAGTTTATTAGTCTTCCGTGTTCCTCCTCGTCGCA
Source organism: Pedionomus torquatus (assembly GCA_013398155.1). Classification (NCBI taxonomy): domain Eukaryota; kingdom Metazoa; phylum Chordata; class Aves; order Charadriiformes; family Pedionomidae; genus Pedionomus; species Pedionomus torquatus. The sequence goes on along the minus strand of VZRU01009683.1, from coordinate 10,353 downwards.
GGAGGCTCTGAGCCCTAACAAAAACTCACACAGGTTTTTACTGACGTTTCTGGGACTGCTGCTGGTGGTGAAGTGTCCTGGGTGGATGTACATAGAATCACACCATTTTAAATAGGTGTTCTGGTTTCAGAATTTGTTTCAGGATTAGGCAGCTGGGACGGTACCACCGCTGGGGCGGGGACAGGAGAGTATCGCTTGAAAGCAGATTTGTGTCAAATCTGCAGCAGAACCACAAAACTATTTTTGTAAGATTTTTCTTCACGTAGAATACCTATAAAATTTTGTTTTATTGATAAAGATTATATGCTCTTTATATTTCCTAATTCTGTGATTTGTACACAAGATTCCCCGAGTGCTCCTTTCCTTAGGTGTATATAGTGAAATAGGCACACCGTCTGTTTTTAATTCAGGTTTAAAATGATACGATCTAATATTTTTTAACTTTGTATTTTGTAAATTGTTCCTTAAAAAAGCAGCAGCATTAAACAGCGCTTTGGCTCCAGCCTGGCACCGTCTGGGTTCGTTATTGCATTGATAACTGTGCTGTGAAGGTGAGTAAAGGCGGTTTGGGGTTTGCATCGTGGGCGGTTTGCTCGGCGTGGTTCCCCTCCCCTGCACCTCACGCACAAACCATATGCGGAATCACTATTTTGGAACAAAGCAATTCCTCTGCAGGTTTCCCCTAATGGAGTTAAATATTAGTATTTTTCAACCGATCCCCTCCATCTGCGTCTCCCGCCTTCCCTCACCTCACTGGTGGATCAGACCTAAGTTCCTGTGGATTTTGGGGGAGACAGAGGTGTCGATACCTTTTCCAGTCTAAGCTGCCATCTCCTCAGGCTATCGCTTGACTTAAATTCTCATTTTGCTTCATGGCAGCCTGGTTTTGAGGCAAATCCCGGCTCCTTGCTGCCGGTCACGCCGTTCCCCTGCTCGTGCTGTGGTTTCTCTCCAGAGGAGCTTTGTCCTGGGACCTCTGCTCCCTCTGTCGCCTTCTCCCACTGGACCCACGGGAGGGAGCAGGAAGGCAGAAGTTCTTACTTAGGTTGTTTTTCTTCTTTTGTCACCTATTCTTGCCCAAATTGAGGGTAAACCAACTCTCTGTGTTCCAGCTGAGCGGGGGTTTGGGCTGCTGAGCGCTGTTCATTTTGTATGAAGGCGAGTGCACGGAGCAGGCCATGAGAACTGATCCCAGTTTGATGTCGGAAGCAGCAAGAAGGGAGTGCAAAAAGGGTAGGATAAATGGAATACCGAGGAAAAAAAAACCAATATATTTTCTATGTTATGTACAATTTTTGTGCTGGGTTTAGTTGCTATAGACCAAGGTACTCGCATTCGCTTAACTCTTCATTTGATGGTAATTATGCATCGACTCGTTGCCTTGGCTGCCAAAAAAAGATAGGAACCCAAAATTTGGGGTTTAAAGGCAGTCTGAATATGACTGGTCGCAAAGACCAGTCTGTACTTACACCTTTACACTGAAAATAACGTTAAGAATCAGTAGTGTTTATGTCTGAATTAGTTGGGGGAAACTATTAAAAGCTCCGCGTCTCTGCCGAGCCCCGGGGTGGTTCCTGGGAGCACAGCGTGGTGCCCCGTGGCAGCGGGTCCAGCGTCACCCGGTAATAATGCTATTTTTGCCTCGATTACTGGCAGTGATTGTGAAGTGAGGACTTAACACCTTGACTTTTTATCGCACGTGGAACTTGTTTTCAGGATAACTCACGGAACTGCGTATCGACACCGCGGACACAGAAAGGCACATGTTGCTCTGAGAAACACCAAGAGCTTCTGTTCCCCATTGAGGGGCAGCAAGACCCACCCGCTGCTGTGTCTCCCTGAGTTTTTTTCCCAGCCCCATCTCAATTAAGCAAGAAAAACATTGGCCAAGTTTTTTCTTTTTAAATACACGCAAAAAGAAGAGAAAATTTAAAAAACGGCAGGGAAATCAAACAGGTGTTCCCTGATCTGACCCTCACCCCCTTGAAGAATCCCACTTGCTGTTCCCCGACAGCATCCGGGACACACCTGTGCTCTTTCCACGCGGGAACATCCCCGTGGGCACAGCCAAAGCCCCGGGTGCACACCATGCCCTTCAGAAACCCAACCCACAGCGTGCCCGGGGTTCGGCTGCCCCGGGGTCCCTGCCGGTACCCGACGTGCATCGTCGAGGTTCAGCTCGAGAGGGATCCCTTGTCACACACCCCGGTTTCACGCCGACCACTTTGCCGAAGCGGGTGCAGGGATATGTGAGTGCGACGGGGCGGTTGTTGCTGAAACAATCTAGAAATCGCCGCGTGGTATTTGCCTGCAACACGGGGTGTCATTCATGAGTTATACATAAATGGCAGCTTTACATATTTAAAAGGAACATGGACTGCTTCGTATCTGAAGGATGCTTCCCAGGAGAGAACACCACCATTTGATCTATTTTTGATTAAAATGTAAAAATTAAAAATTAAATCAAATGGTAGTATAATTCCTTGGGGAAAACATACTTCAGTTATGAAGTATTCCCCGTAGTAACCTTGAGAATCTTACAGCTGTATTGTCTCATCCGTAGGTGGTCTTTTTATGTCTCACATAATTAAAATGAATTGCTGGTGGAGAGCCCGTACCACCGCACGCGGATTTATGAACCTGGAGGCACCTCCGTTCACAGACAAACAGGGACAACCGGGCACTGGCTGTGCTGGGACCGGGAACCGGGGGGTCACTGGGGAGCGCCGCTCACCACCCCCCAGATACAGCTTTTCCCATCAGAAACGGGGTCTGGAAGCCACATACGTGCACTGGGACTGCCACGCCACGCGGTGGTTGAAATATTCAGTGTGTTTTATAGACCCAGGAATGGCTCGTGTGTCAACTGAAAAAAATAAAAAGAAAAATAAAAAAAGATTGTGAAATTGGATTTCCCAGGGAAAGGCGCTCCCCGAAAAGCTAATGCAGCTTGTTGACGGCAAGCTGCTTTATCAGCCACGCTCAGAGCACGGGAATGTGGGTTGGATAAGATTAGAGAATAGTGGGGGATCAGGAAAATAAAAAAAAATAAAATCCAAGTATAGAATTTACATTCGCATTTTCACATATTGGAAGGACAAAAATGTCATTTGTTTTTTCGCTCCGATTCTCCGAGTCCTGCGGACGCCGCCCGTAACCACAGCCTGGGACCGCGCGTCCTCTTCAGGCTGGGATTGAAACTACCCCGACACACGTCGAGGTGAAAACACAGGGGTGGAAGTGAAACGCCTGGATTTAATGTTTAAATAGAGAAAAGGGGGGAAAAAAATATCTGACAATGAAAACATAAAGGCTACGGCTTCGGTGGCGCCTTGTAGGAACGTTTTGTAATAAGCAGCAGGAGTGTTCCGATTTCAATGTAACACTTAAAAGAAAACGTCTCTGATCTTTGAATTTCTTTATAGAGGGGAGTTTTTAATGTATAATCAGACTAAAATCCTCCTGTAATTGCCCAGCGAGAGGCCTGTGAAGTTTCGGGAAGGCTGAGATGACAGAGACCGGTGGGAGGAGGAGGTTTCTCCTCCTCCGCGGCACCAGCCTGATGCTCCCTGTGCCAGCTGGGCATGGCCAGCGCCGGGCCGGGATGGCAGCTGGGCACGGGGAGGCACCGCAACGACCGCGACTACGAGGTGGTCCGTGCTGGAAGGGGAAGAAGTAGCCGGTGGGTTCACCTCGTTCCTTCCCTCCTCTTCACGCTCTGCAAACCTGCCCAGCTCCTTGCCCTCCAGACCCAGCCTATTAACACCAACTCTTAATTACGTCGACGCATCTACACGGGGAGCGGCTGAAGCGCTGAGCTCCCTGAGACCCCTCTCCTGTCGGGCAGCAGGTAAAATCTACGGCAATAAGGAAACGGAGGGAAGCAGAGCTCAGAGCAGAGGAGTCAAAGCCACTGGATTCTAGATTTCCCCGTCTGTGAAGGACAAAACGCCAGCAGAACCCTCTCAACTGGAAGTTTTATAAAAACATCACCCAAAACACGAATAGTTGGCTTGATTCTGCAAGTTACGTCCCACACGTGAGATTTGGATCCACCGAGTTGCCTGGTTAAACACTCGCTCTTAGGAACTGGGCCTTAATAAGAGGGATGTTCAACGCCACCTCTCCCTTCCTCACGTCCCACACCAGGCTTGTCCGTGCCCTGGGAAAAAAACAACACACGAGCTGTCGGTGGAAAGCGGGGATTAAACCCCGTTTCACATCACTGGCGGCAGCCTTCATCCCACCACCCTCATCCTCAACCGCAAGGAGAGGGGGTAGGAGTCATCCTCGGTGCTCGCTGCCTCCAGCCCCTCTGGACGCTGCTGCGTTCAAAGCTTGAACAAAGGTATGATTTTGGTGGTGTTTTTTTTTTAATCAAGGTAATAAGAAGCCTTCAAATGAAAGAAAGGTCTCTGAACTCGACCCCTCTGCCCGGCAAACGCGAGGTGATTGGAATCCATCATTCAGGGGGTCGCCAAGGGAAAGGGTCAATGGAGCTTTTAAAGCGTTGGCTTCTGGGCAGGAGGCAAGAAGGGGAGGAATTCAGAGCAGTGATGTTTACAAGGGCCGGTAAGAAGCAGACAAGGGCTGCTCGGAGTTACTTAGTAAAAGAGATGCTGTTTCACTGAAGATTAGACAACTCAAAGCGGTTGGTGAGTAACATCGACCACGTCCTCCCTGCTTTTAGTTGCCAGTTGCCACCAGCTGACGGTTTTGCTGCTGGGGTTGAAGCTCTTCCAGCCCCGGCAAAAGCCGAGGCGCAAGATCCTGCTCGTTATGAAGGGACACTCGCTCCACAAATCTCTGCCAGGCCAGAGCCCGGGACGGCTGTTCCTATCAGAAGGGGCACTAAAAGCTTTTCTCTCCCGTTTATTGACAAAATTCCTGCTGCTCTCTAGGCTGAAAAGCAGCGGGGTGACTCGGTTCTAGTGCTGGCCCTTACAATGAGGAAAATTGGGATTCTCTTTTAATTTGAGATTTAATTAGTAGTTTGGAAACAGAGTTTTGGGTGCAGGAGCTGAGGGAGTGCTCTTGGAATTGCTCATGGGCTAAAAATCTGATTTTTCTGCCCAAACAGCCACACTGAGCCCTCTCTGTGCCCTGGGCCAGGCCTGCAGGAGACACGAGTGGGAGGAAAACACCTCCTCAGTGGCGCAGGGCTGGGAAAATGCCTGGGAACGGGCAGTTGGTGTTAAATAAAACGTCCAAGAGATGCTGATTTCTAAGCAAGCATAATTCTGAGCTCACATCACAGCAGATGCTCGGGACACTGCCAAAAACGCGGTACTAGAGGAGAAAGGGATGTTTTCTGTGACTTCATAGCGGAAATAGTGAATGTTTGGGCCACCCCTAGGTCTCCAGGAGCTTGGGTGCAGCCCACGTCCGAACCCCCGGGGAAAGCCCAACGGCAGAAATCCTGCAGAAATTCGGAATAAGCGGGTGGGAGCATGAGGGTCTGCTCGGATTTCACCTCTGGATGCCGTCTGGGCTGACCGAGACGCGGAGCTTTGTGCAGGTGAAGCGTCTCTGCCGATCCACCCGCGGGAGGAATAAATGATAACAGAAGCCGGGATTGTAAACGGTACTTCCCTGCCTGGAAGGAGCCGTTCCCCCCATTCCCCGACACAAACGCGTGATGAACTCCAGGTCATTTACAAAATAACGCTTTTAAAGATTACCCTCAGCTTTATGTAAATGGCATTTTTAATATTCTTTGTTAATTATCTAATCTGGGGAGCAAGCAAACTACTGACACAATTCTGTAGCTGTTTTGCCAGCAGGATTTCCTTTGAAGTCGGCGGCGGTTGGACGAGGAAGCGGGTGACAGGGCTGAGCCTCTTCTCTTTTAGGAGAAGAAGAAACTTCAACCTAAAATAGCCAAAACCCCAGGCTTGGCGCCAGCGCAGAGCTATTTCTGTGCTGCCAGATATTTGTTAGGGGTTTGGAAATAGGTGGCGTTTTATTCCCAGGGGGTTTGCTGCCACCCCTGCGTGGATTTGCGGTTGCCCCCTCTGGTTCGGGGGCTGCATTTGGAGCGGGCGTATGGCTGTACCAGCGTGTGTACGCCAATTAATTGTGCTAGTTGTGTTCATTTGTTAGGTCGGACTGTGCTTAGGGTACTGGGACATCCTGGACCTGTGGCCACTGGGGACTGATGCAGGTTCCCGTGGCTTCCCCTGGCCATTCCTGTGCCGATACGGGCCAATCCCCCCAATCTTTGCCATCTTTGCTTGAACTTTGCCCGGCTGCATGCACAGAAACACTGATATTAAAAGGAATTCATTCATACTTTGGTCTCCAGCACAACATGAGCAAAATCGGTAGATGGGACAGGAAAGCACGGAGCTCAGGATCCCCACGCCCAGCCCAATCAACAGCAGCTCGTTAATTGCCCCCCCCTGCCCAGAGCTCATCAGCTGAGACAACAGATTTCGGAGCCGAAGTGTTGCCCTGCACGACCCCAGGGATGCTCCTCACCTCCCGCAGCCCCCGGCTGCTTCAGGGGAGGGTGGGATGTTCATGAATGGTCTGATCCAGGGCTTTAGACTATTTTAGTCATTACTTCACGTAACGAAGCCTACCGAGTATGATTACAAACGTGTCTTCGTTACCCTGCCTGCTTTGGTGGGGAGTGCCAGGCGTCTGAAGTTCTCCACTCCCTTTAACAACAGAGATGGCCAAGGCTCCCAAAGGCCGGGCTCTGGCCCCGGGGGGGATGCAGCTTCAACAACGCTCCGAGAAACTCATCAGCAAACCCTTCAAAGGTCAGAAATTAAGCCTTATTTGCATACACACACACAAAATATATAAAAAAAGAGCCTTAAGGGCCAAATTCTCTTCTTTGGAAGATCTGGTGCACAACTCACAAATCACTGCTGCAAGAAGAGCAGGGGCAGGACCCGGGGCTCTCCTCTCTGCTGGGGTGGCCTGGGGCTGGTTGGGGTCCCCCCCAGCCCCCACCCCGTGGCCGGTGGCGCTTTATCTTCTCTTTACTCCCTTTTTACACACTCAGAACCGACCATTTGACCGTTCCCCACTGGGGAAAACACTCGTGGCTGCAGGAGGAACCCTGCGAGTGGCCACACGGGGCCACCACCGCAACCCACCTTGGCCCGGGCAGCCCCCCCGAGGATGCGGCTCCAGGGATGCTCTGCCCCTCTCCCCGCCGCTGGGGCTGGGGGGAAGGTGCCCGGGCAGACCCGCATCTGCTGCCGGCCGTGGCACACGAGGAGTAACTCGGCGTCGCCACCACAGGAAGGAGCTCCAGCACCGCTCCTGGAGCATCGCGCTCCTCCCGGCCACCCGGGCTCTCCCTCCGCACCTACGGCTCCACCGGCTTTTCATTTTTCCCCCGCTCCACGGCTCAGACGCCGCCCGGAGAGGATGCCCCCGAGGTCCCCAGCGGGTCCCCGCTGAGCTCTGCCCTCTCCCCACCTCTCCCACGGGGATGCGATGGGGAGGAACCTCAGCGAGTGTCCCCCTGCCCCGCGCTGGCAACGAGGGTCTGACCGCATCTCCCTCCCGGGAGGGGGCAGTTCCTCCTGAGAAGGGCTCAAAGACCACCATCCTGTTCCACCCGGGGGGGAAGAGCAAAGCGTCACCTTCGCTGGGGGCTGGCAAACGGTGGGCTCAAGCACTGACCAGCCCCTTGCAGAGCTG
>VZRU01009676.1:36846-52744 GCA_013398155.1 Pedionomus torquatus | reverse complement strand
GGTGAAGCCATGCTGGCTGTCTCCAATCACTACTGAAGGCCAGATCCTGCACTGTGCAGTGAGGTCCTGAGATCCTCTGTCAGGTTCTGTCAAGTCCTCAGCTCAACACAGCAACAAGCCTTGGCAATGTACTGGATTGTTGTAGTCACTTCTCAGCCCTGGGAGGTGTTAGGTATAAGCGCAAGCACATCAGGAGGGATGGAGAGGGCTGCCAAGACTTGGGGTGGTTAGACAGCAACATTGCTAAACGCATAAAAAACCCTGCAGTGACCCAGACTTCCACACCAGCTACAGCAGGCTTCACCCTGTCATCTTTCTCATTTCAGTCTGAAGAGTAAAACAGTTGATCTTTTCTCCCTGCACTGTCCCATACCTCATCCCTTTAAACTGGGGAGGGAGCCACCTCTTTCCCTCCCGTCTGCTGGTACAGGCTCACTGCTGCTTCCTGCTGTTACCTTTGGAGGTTTAGTGCAGTGGTGGACCCCAGGTCAGGAAAGCACGTAAGATGTGCTTAAATTAGAGCTTAAGCAAAACATTTGCTTATTTTTGAGCAGGTGCTTATAGTAGCAGGATTTCAGCAGTGAGTATCAGGAAGGAATGACTTTTACAGGGTTTCACATTTGCAAAGCAGAGCTGAGCGCTGCAGTCTTCCCATCTGAAAAATAACTTTTTTCTTGTTCATTGTGCTGGCTCAGACAGCAACTCTGCTTTCAAACCTTGGACTCTGAGAGATGTCTTGCAAGCTGAGGATGATCAAATATGCACCGGGCTAACTCCACAGGGATCTCAAAAAAGCATGTTCACATCACCATCTGACCACATTCTTTTTTTTAAAAAAAGCCAACTAAAAACCACCACAACACATAAGAAAGAGAAATTAATGACATTCAGGATTATTAACACAGAGAATGAACAGGCCTGAACTCCATCTGGTACTCGCAGGGTTTAGCCATGGATTATCCCATCAGGAAAGGCTGTGTGCTACAGACCACATGGAAACTGTTGTGAGCAAGAGGGAGGGATGGGGACAGCACAGACATGCTTTTTTCTGACCTTCAGGGACTCAGGGACCCGTAGCAGCTCCTAACAGACCGGCTCTGTCTCTGCCAGCTCTGCTGGTAACTGAATCAGCGTGCATTAAAGTTATACTGCGGCAGCAGCTGGGTAGAATAAATTATGCATGGCCATTTTCAACAGCAAGAAGGCAGAGAACAGGGTTGGTGCTTGCCCTCCCCTTTGCCAGAGAGACAGCGGGCAGCTTCAGCTGTCAAAGTAAACTGCTTTGGTGGGTACTAACCCAAAAAAATTCTGCCTGCATTGTGGGGGAAAGTCACTGTGGGGGAAGTGAAGCATGGGTGACTTTCCCCCTCAATGCAGGGCCACTGCTTGGAGAAACAGAGGGCTTCTCCCTCCTGCTACAGACCCCAGCCCACTCCCCCCAAATTGTTACAGTGCAACAGCAGTGCAGGGTCACTGTAAAATAAGGAGGTTCTCCTCACAGCAATTCCCCACCATGCTGCATGGCCATGCCAAGGAGGTAGAAACACCACCCACCCTTCCTGGCCAGGGGCCAGCGCCTGACATTAAAGAGCAGCCTTGAGTCTGTGCAGCCGAGAAAGGATTTCCTCCCGCTGAGAGGGGAGTGTGGAGGGAGTAGTCTCTGCCTGTCCTCCAGCATGGGCTTGGAAAGAACTGTCACACCTCTCTTGGCCTCCTGTCCAAGGGCCAGACGCTGCCATGAGCAAGCTGGCCAGGACCCTGCCTGCCCGCTTTGTATGGGAACAGAGAAGCAAATAAAGTGAAGATGCTCAGGAGAAAGTGTTTCTGCACAAGAGCATAGTCGCTCCAGGTAGTCCCTTAATGTGGTGATCCCAGCTCCCCTTGCTCCCAGCATGCTGTCCCGGCTGGAGGAGATGCTCCGCAGTGTGGCTGCAGCAAGGTCTTGGGGAATCAAACCATCCCCGTGCCATGGCAGTGTTTATGCACATTGGTAAGACATTTAAGGAGGCAAGGAAACCATCAGAGGAGCAGCAGAAAGGGTGAAGGTCCCAGCAATGAGTGTAAAGGATGGATGTGAACAACAGAGCAACCAGAGGTGAGGGAGAGGTGGAGGAGCAGAAATACTCTAATCCAACTGCCAGCAGCCAGTAGGGACACAAGGATAACCTGTTACTTAAGGTGACCTACCCAATGTCCCGATCCGTGCACTGTGCAGGGAGGGCACCAGTGAGGGGGCCTCACTGGGGACATCAGGTTCCACTATGGCCCTGGGTGCTGTGGGAGAGATTAGAGCAATAGGGAAACAATGGAAATCAGCAGGGACCTTCAGGTAAGGGCTGTGTCTGGAAGGAGCAAGGCATTTTCATGGGATGTGGAACAACACCTGGAGCCTGTGGAAGAAGTGATGAAGGAACCCAAGGTAAAAGGTCCCTCTTGGCCTGAGGAGCTGCCTGCCAGGGCATGGCCTGGGGGAGTATTCAATGCATAGCTACAAGCTTTGAATGTAAGGTTTCATTTTCTCCAATGAAAAGCTAGTATATTTCATTGTGTCGATTAATCATAGTTTCAGCTTGCATATTGGATAAAGTGTGCCCATGATGTCCCATCGCCAACTCATTTCATTCCCTCCCCTGCCCAGCCACTTGGTCACTTGATTCCTCTTGATCACCTGGGCAGCCACAGGTCCCATGGGGCTGGGGAACAACTGCTCCATTGGGAGCACCAGAGATGGAAGCAAGATTTTACATAGACATGGTGGGAAAATAGGGAGGAAGGCCCCTTCCTCTCTCCTCCAGCTGACTCCCCTGAAGGTGCCAGCTCCTCCTTCACTTTCAGTCCAGCCAGCAGCACAGTTTCTTACGGCAGTCGAGTGCCACAGCACAATTGTTGCTTCTGGCAAGTCCTTCCTGACAGCCGCCCTCCCAGGTGCTTCCTGACATCTGTGTGGTGCTTGCACTGTGCCTCCGTCTCTCAGCCATCCCCTCTTGTTGACTAAAAGCTGTCCTCATGGGGCCAGCCACATTTTGCTAACTTTGGTCCACGGCTGGCTGCCTCCACGCCAAACTGAATGACTAGGACCTGGCTGCTCATCCCGCTGCTTTGCTACTGGAAGGGGCTAACTGGCAACAATGAGATGGTGTTTCCACCACATAAACTGGTGGCTGCACTTTCTGTGCATTAAGCGGAGAAAGCAGTAGATTTCGTTTTGGCCCCAAAGTCACAGCAAATTTTCAGGGGCACAAGGATTAAGAGTGATTGGTTTCAGAAAATAATATTGGCTTTGAGATTCATTTTAACACAGAGAATAGCTTATTAAAGTTTCCTGCAATTGATGTGTCTTTCTTTTGATGATTCATTTCAGGGACTATTATTTTTTTTAACACAGTAGCATGCAATTTAAAAAAGCATATGGCATTTAATAGAGCTTTTCTCTTCTTATGTTAATTTTTAAGGGTAATTTGTTTAAACCTACAGGCTCTTGGGGGATTTAGGTGCTTCCAAAAAGCTGAAGCAATTAACAACTGTTTGAAATGTGATGTGCAACCTGTGGAATTGGGCAGATTTAAATCTGAGGATCTGAGTGTGCCCTGCAGACTGACCTGAATACACCCCAGGCCTGACCTCACTGGCATGAACTGCAGGATAAATAGAAGATCTTATGAGTTATTTGCCATTGGAGATAGGATAAGTGCATGTCTGGAAGCTTAGCTTATGCAGTCTGTGATGAGGTCTGTAAATTCAGGTGCCAGACTTTATACTAAAGCAAGGCAAATGCTCTGCACTTCTGAACTTCTTGGGCAATAATATCTGCCTTGAAGGGAGAGGAAAGCTGGGATGTCAGCTTTCTCACCCAATCCTTGTCACTTCTTGTCTACCAGTGCCTATGCTGGCAATCTTTGCTGGGAGAGAAATACCACTGTGTACTACTCTGACTATTGCCCATGCGTAAATCTTACAAGCAATGCTGTGCTGTATCAGCAGAACAGAACAGACATTTCCCAGTAAAAATGCATCTGTCCAGGGGACAGCTGCTGCCTTAGTTCCTCAGCCACAGATCACATCTCCCTATGCACACCCTCAACACAGTGCCAGCAGAGGTCTGCATATACATTTGAGGGACAAAAATTATTTTTCTCTTTTCTGTTTTGCATGGAAAGACTTACCTTCATTTCAGAGTAATTGGTATAATTATATCTAAAAAATACTGCACCAGAAGTAGCAAGGCAAGAGCAGCATCTTGGTGTCAACAAGGGCAGATCAGCAGGAAGGGGGTCACTGAATATCCCTAATTACATCCAACCTCTAAGGGGCAATTAACTCCAATCCCTCAAAGCTATCAGCTCTAATTTGTAAGTTGCATTCATGGGCAGTTTGTACTGATACATAAAAATATGTCAGCATGTTTTCCTGGTGGTCTCTAAAGCAAATAGGGAAAGGGCAGACATCACATTTATAACAGGACCCTTGCAGTGCTCTTTCCACTCCCATTTTCCCTCAGAATAAACTATTGAAGAGAAGATTAAAGAAGACCAAGAACCAGCATAGATTAAAATAAAATATTTCACCACAGCGTTTTGTTTCCTTTCAAGCTACAAGGCAAAGCTATGGCTATGTGACACTTGCAGACACCAGCAGCAGTCTGAGCACAGCAGCACGGGGACCACAGCAGGACAATCTGCCTGTCCATATTGTGATACCCTCAAACATACCACTGCCATTGGGATGGAGTGCCCACATCACCACCCTTCTCTGATCTTGCACTGCCATTTATCACAGTGAAAGACTTTGTTCTGACTCACTTCCTCTGAACCTCTCAAATTGCTGCTGTATCTGCCCCTTGGAAATGTCACGGGAAAGACAGATTGCTGTTATCTGAGCCTGATTGTCTCATTTAAAAGGTAAGTTAATGATGATACAGGTCCCAACTTTAATTGGGAGTGGTTAATTCTTGGAAGCTTTCCAAGAAATTCACCCTACTGAGTATATACAGGTGCAGGTCCTGGCAAAACAGGCTGGCTTTACGCTTCACTGGAAGGACCATCTCTTAAGTCTAGACACACGCTTCTATCACTCTTCTATCCTCTGCCTTTTCTTTATTTTTCTTCTCACTGACAGACTAAGACAGCTCAGTATTTTTGTCATTGATTTATGTATGTGCATATACACCCAAGCCTGTGCACATTCCACATCCAGCAAAGCCTGAGAAAATGCAACTTTTTCAGGACACTTTCCTGGAACAGGTGTCTTACATTAAGCCAAGCTAAATAAATATGGGACATGTAATGAAATAAACGGCCCCAGAAGATAACACTCAGTCAGCTTTTCACATAAACAGTACCTTTTCTTATTAAGGACCTGCTGTTTATTTTAGCAGGAATTGGTTCATCAAAGTGAAACCAAGCGGCCAGCTATTATATCTACCCAGCAGCAGTGAGATCCCAAATAGCCCAACCATCCAGCAAGGTCCATGCTTCTTCTCACCACCGGTGTTGCTGTGGAGGAGCCCAGGCACTGGTTGTCCTCCCAACCCTCAATGAGCACGTTCATGATCCTACCTGTGCCATCTTCTAGATGTCCAAAGTTACAGATCTGGCTGATATTGCGCACCCAGATCTGCATCTCCTCCTCAGTTTTGGCTACCAGGTAGAAGGTGCGGTAGGTGGTTCTCACAATAAAGACAAAGTTGTTCTGAAATTCCTTCTTGATGAAGTTGGGCCCCGAGTGCTTCAGCACTTCGCACTCATTGAGGTCGATGATCCGAATGGGCTTTTTGGCGTGGTTGTTCCTGTAGTACTCCAGCACGTCTGGGTTCCCGCTCATGCGGCCTCTGCGCAGCACAAACCAGCGCTTCCGCCATGCCTGAAAATGGCACAAACACAACCCTCTTAGTGCCAACCACATAATATATCAATCAGCCCACACATGCTTATTTTCTTTTAGGTTTTACAGTTGTTTTAATAAGCTGGCCAAATTGTTACTTTGATTTGATGTGCTTGCTATCGGCTTGCATTTGTGACAGGAAAAAAGGCAGAGGGTTGTCCCTTTGAAGGTCAAGAGGAGCAAGACTTCTCCTCTCCCCTCACCCTCAGCCTGCTAGCATGGGGTAATCAAAATGATCTGGTACTTCACCATCTTTTCTATAGAAGAGATTATAACCCATTTTTCTTTGTGAAATGAAAACACCTAGGACTGCACCCTGTGTTTCAGCACAAGAGTTAATACCTGGTAAGAAATGCCTTTTGCCCAGCAAAGCCAGGGCTCCAGATGACCTGTGCAGCAATCTTTGATGTTTTTCAGTGATAATAAAAAGCTGTTAATGAACCGCCAGTTACTTCTGAAGGCACAGAGCAAACCTAAAAGAAACCTAGCAGAAAACTTCCAAACTTAACAGAAAAACGCCTGCTTACACAGACACTGCTTCAAGTGACTGTCAATCCAAACCAAACTTGGTTAGCACTGATGTCTTTTAGACCTTGTGACTGAAGATATGTGTCCCATACAGGCTTACATGAAGTCCTGGCAGGACTAAGATGCATCGCCACTTTATGAAGCTACATGCAAGTTTTTATGATCAAAATAACCTGTTTTCCCTTTTTTTCAGCAGCTGTGTTCGTTCATCAACAGTATAAGCGCCTCTGTGTTGATTACAGCTGTCACCAACACACTCTGAGGGCCAGAAGAAATCCACCCTGAGCTCTGTTCCACAAAGAAAAGCTGAAACAAGACATTAAGAGCTTCCTCCTTACCAAACTCCATAAAACTGTGTTGGATAAAGCCATGGCCAAACCATCGAGGCCCAGGTGGCTGCCAGGGAGCAGCTGCCCCTGCTCTGATGGCAGCCTGGGAGAGGTGCAGGGACTCACACACTGCCCAGGAGCCTGTGATAACTGTACGGCCACTGGCTGCATTAGCTGCCTTCAGAAGAGTTAAAAGTTCATAAAAGAATCGTCTGAACAACCGCCACCACAACCTCCCTACCCAAATCTTATCCAAGTGCCCTTTGAAAAACTACTTGTCACATGTGGATGGAAATCTGGGTGATACCTTGTGTTAGAGTTAAAAGTCATTCTCATTTTGTGGAGAGCGGATCTGTCTGTCAGTTTACAGCCAGCCAACCATTCGGCCTTAAGGAAAAATAACTGAGCTTAGGATGTTTTCACTAAGATGTAAGAGTCCTTACTGGCACAGTTTAAGACCAATACAGGCAGCACAGGTTTTGCTGACTCTGAGTTCCCACAGGCATGGTGATAGTTAAAATGATCAACAAAAAATAGCAATAGTCATTTGTAAAGAAAAAGCTTGCCCTTTTATTTGTTTTTTTTTTTTTCCCCTGTTCAAAAGAGACTTTCTTGCAGTGCAGTAAGATTTTCACAGTCTGTTGATATTCATCCAAAAATATATCTAGAAGTAAGTTTGTTCAGCCAGGCAATACCTTAAACTATTCTGAAAGCAAAAGATTCTTCAAAGCCAATTTAGAGCAACCATAGAATGAAATATCATAGAGGGAACTCCTGCAAGTTCAAAACTGAACAAGCACATGTTGACCTGTGAAAAGGTGGGATTTTCAGATGGGGAGAGGGGGTCACATCAGGAATAAACAGAAAGCAGAGGTGAGGTGCAAAGTGTATTGCACAAAGAAAATTAAGTCTTGCCCTCATGACTTGTTGAGGTTTGAAAGTGATTTGGTCTCTGTTGAAAGTAGCTAGAGATAACAGAAGTCTGAGTCTAATGTTGTGTGAGCCAGGAAAAAAAAAGAACACACATTCCGACCCCCCAAAGGAAATAGAAACAAAGGAAGAATGTTTAACAGAGAAACACTTTCCTGACAAGCAAGCTTCCACAACGGAATACAGCCCAGCAGGTATCTCATATGTATAGTCCCAGAAAGTCCTACATCTCTGCCATCAACGATCCAAGTGCCACACAAGCCTAATGCACGCCCCCACAGATGCACCAGGACAGAAAAGTGGCATCCCCTCACACACTGTCACTTCTAAATATCAAAAGATAAATGCTTCAGGAGGACTAAGCCAAATGAGACCTGCTCCTTTGCCTCCCAGAGAAGCAGCCTGTGAAAGCAGAGGGGGGATGGAATCAGCAGCTCTTCCCCTGGGGAGGTTGGACCCTAGCCCCAAGGTTGGGGTCAGTTCAGGGCTACCTGCCCGGTGGCCAGTACAACACCCTTAGGCAGGATGGCCCAGCCCACATGTCTTTATCATTTTAATTTTCATGAGTCTAAAAGGGTCTGTAGTTTCAGCATGGTGAGAGAAGACAGAGAACTGCAGCTGTGCTGTTGGGAGGTGAAGGCTGACTTTGGCATGGTGTGAACAGCCATGGTTCTGCTCGGTTCGGTTTTATAGAAGCTGAGAAGCTGCCTGATAACCCGTTTCCCTGCAGATATGCAACTTGATCAGGCTTATCGTCTGGCTGGTGCCATGAGACTGGAAATGGAGAGGTGCCTGGTCAGAGTGGCTTATGATGGGAGAGGAGAGCAGGGCTGAGGCTGTGTGAAAAAACACTGGCATTCATGGCTGGGTAGCCGTGAGAACAGGGCTGAGGGGAAATAATGCCAGGTAGCTGCCCAGATCTGCAATGCCCTTGGGAAGGGTGAGCCCCCTCCTCTCCATCTTCTGCACAGCTGCCCTCTCTGCCTTCCTCAGGCTCGTGATGGTATCTCCTGTGAGCTGTGGGGACCAGAGCAAGTACCTGTCTGTGCTGCCAATCGGCGCTGGACCTGGAGCTGAGGGGAGGGAGAGATGCTGAGGGACAGCAGCCTTTCAACAGGCACAGCCTGAGTCAGCATCAGCGCAGGTCAATCAGCACTTGCAGGCTCAGATCTTCACAGACATATAGGCACTCAGCCTCCCTTGGAACCAGTGGCGTGCCAGGGCAGGGTGGCAGTGGTGCAGGGTGATGGCACAGCCTGGCCAATGGGGAGTTTGCCAGCACTGCCTGGCCAGCTTGCCTGATGCCCCACACCAGGGCCGCTTCCTTGCCTGCCACCAAAGGGAGCTGTGTCAGGACCAAAACCAGTGGAAACCATCTCATTCCACACTGGGAAATGGGGACCAGTGCCAGCCTGGTGCCCCACAGCTAGCCTCCCTGGGTGCAGTCAGGCCAGCACTGGCAGAGCAGGAGGGGATGAGACCAGCTCTTCCCTGGGTTCTTGCTGTTAACATCAGCTTTGTCATACCATCCACACACACAGTGCGCACTTGCACCATGCTTCTCTGGGCTCCATTTTATTCCCTAAACTCTTTAAGAGGAAAGTGGCATCAGCTGCCAATACAGCTACCTGTGTGGGTGGGGTTGAAGGACCACCTTTTGTACTTCCACCATTTGATACATCCAGTCCCACCAGTGTCTACACACAATGGACCATTTCCACTCTGAAACTTTCACCAATATGTGCCTTGATTCACAAAATGTACGCCAAACCATGTTTGCTTACCCTGCAACACCGAGTGTACAATGACACTACGCGTTGAGGGGTTTTGAGACACTTGCAGCTTGCCTGAAAATGGGCATGAGCAGGTTTGCATTTCCGATACACAGGGCTTGCCCTGCGCCATGGCATACACAAAGCAGGGGGTTTCAGCATGAGGCTTTGACCTCTGAGAGTCAAATATCCTCTTCTCATTTTCCTGGCATTTGCCTGCACTGAGCTGCGTGTCTCTTTTCCCCAGGAGAAGAGACTGCAGCACATTGGAGTCACTGGGAGCCCAGCTGTGGGAGGTCTTGGCCAGACAAGACAGCAGCAGCAGCAGCTTTTAGCTTGCAGGGACCCAAGCAGCTCTTGTACCACGCAGTCTGCTCTGCCAGAGCAGGGGCCAGGGCTGCTCTGCCCCAGGCTGGAGGCACAGGAGGTGCCTGGCACCTACAAGGTAGAGAGTCATGCCTTACAGCAGCTCCCTCCAGTGCCCAGCCCAACCCAGTCACAGAGCATGGCAGGGTTCTACCTAGTTGTAGTTTTCTTTTTACCATTTACTGACTGGTAAGTGGTACTGATACAGCTCCCATCTCTATCTCCTGCTATGGTTCTTTCTGCCATCCCTGGTTTTCCGTCTTTGCAGTGCAACCTTTGCCCACAGAGCGGGGCGCGGAGTGGTGCGGTGTATGCCTTCCTCCCCTTCCCCATTCACCTGAACCAGGTGTGCCTGTGCCAGCACCACATGCTACATCCCATGCTACAGCCAGGAGCTCTGTTCCCAGCTCCTTCTAGCCCTGGGCAGCACGGTGTGCACAACCTTCACCCTCGAGCTGCCGCAGCACTTTCCTCCGCAGGGTTTGTAAGGCACAATCGCTATCACCGCGAGCCTGTGCCCAGAAGGGATTTGTTTCAGCTGGTCAGAGCCAATAATGTCTGACAATATTTAGTCTGGAGCTGCGCACACTGCCAAATTTACAAGAGAATTTGGATCTATTTAAGGGTGAAAGATTGCGCTCCCATGGTTGAGATGAAGTAACCTATATATTTAAATACAAACTGATTTTTGGGATTCAGCCTAGGTTCTTCACTTACACTATGGAAAGGATCTATGCATCCAGAAGAAATATTACATTTATTTGGGGGCCTCTTAAAATGAGTTCTTTCTTGATGAAGGAATAATACAATGCTGATGTGTTTACATGTCCTCCAAAGCTGGTTGGCTTTAAAGAGAAGGCTTTACCAGGAAAGCACAGCTACAATCAGACAAGAGACAACATAAATCTAGAACAATTTTCATCTGCCCTTCGTAAATGGAATAGTTTGGTGCCAAAAGGAAGAAAGAATTTGCAGCAGTGTTGGTCAGATGCCAGCATGTTGCTCTGTGCAACACAAGCTATCAGTGTTTTCTTCTTGCTCCTGAATTTTTCACTTTGGGAATTCCAGAGCCACTTGTGAAGGGAAGAGGCATAACTCTGTTCCCATTTCAGTACAGTTTCTGAGAAAGCGATCGCTACTTCCACAATCTGACAACTCTGCTTCTGCTGAATAAGTGGCGTGAGGTTTAAAAAGAGCTGCTATTACATGTGAAGGTTTGCTCCACTGTGGCAATATCAGATAAAAGAGGCCACAAGCAAACCTACCATGTGCTGAAAAAATGGCTAGCTGGTAAGTATGGCCAGAGTGGGAGCTGAGTGCCTGTGTGGGAAAGGTTTAGCCAAGGACCTTTGTCGCTTACCTCCTGTCTGAGGACCATGTTTTCATTTGTACGTACTAAATCTCCAGTATCTGAGATCTAAGTAATTAATTAGGACACATATAAGCTGAATGAGGTAATCTGGATGTAAATATAATTAGTTCTTATTTTTTTTTTCTGGTTTTAATAACAAAATATGGAATAGCCAACAAACTTGAAATTCTTTACCAGCTAAATTAATGCTCATGACTCCCCCATGAGGATAATCTCCATTTTACAAAATGCAGCAAAGGTAATGGCAAGGGGGAGCCAAATGACCAGTGGATGTGTACTGACTGGTTCCTCACCCACCAAGGTGGCCTTGTAGCTGGGCAAGGGGCATGTGTTTGCCTCCAGGCCTGCTGTGGAGAGGTCCCACACTGAAAGAGGAGTCTGAGAGCTCAGTGACGAGGAGGACTGTGAAAGGTTTGAACATTTGGGATTGCTCTCCTCCTGCAAAATCCCTTGGAAAGAGAAAGCAGCAAGTCCCACAAGAGAAGGGTCTGGCGTGGTTTCCCTCCCATGACCGGCTGAGGGCTGGCACTGCGTGCACAGGGCTTCTCCTGATACTCACTGCTGCCTTCAGCCCCGAGGCATCCTTGGGGCTAGAAAACTAGCAGAGCTGCAGGAGAATAGTCCCACAGGAGTGCCAGTACTTGGGACATGGGTTTTCAAAGCTTGTCTTTTTTTTAAAGAACAATTTTTAAACATTTTTTTTGGAAAAATATTAGACAGAACTTCATAGCATTTCCTATAAATTACTTGAAAGAGGAAGTTAAACTTCGTATGTAGACAGGTTTGTAAGCAGCTGATGTCTAAGCCTATTATGATCACAGAAGTTAAGAGAGCTTCCCTTGCCTGCAGAGCTAGAGGTGTTTGAAATGCGAGTACGGTCCCTGCAAGGAAGGATGAAGGAGTAAGGCCCAGCTCCCAGCAAGCATCCTCATGTTAAAAGAGACAAGAACACTGTTGGGAGCTCTTCATGCCACTCTTTAAAGAGAAAAGGGCCAGCCCAATGTGGCTTGAGCTCCTCAGCCTGCAAGACCCAAGCAGAAGGGCTCCTGTCTTCTGCTCAGTAGCCTGCATTGCTTGGTAATAGTGCAATTAACTCACTCGCAGAAATCTGAGATGAAAAATACCTCTTAAACCACCCAGCCTATCCCCAAGCTGGAGTGATGGTTTTGCTATTTCAGTTATGGCTGTTGGTCTGAAGCTTCCATCAGCTCTGCATAATAAATCTCTCCCTAATGAGGCTGCCTGCTTGTCCTTTCCGGTATGTCCCTGTGCAGTGCTCTGGGAGCAGCTCAGCTCATTGCCTGTCACCCACTGGTTTAACACTTCTCTGGGATTTTGTCTCCCTTGCTGTCTGTTTCCCCTTATTTTCTATTCAGATCTCACAAAATTCTTCAGCAATGAGAGGCTAGAACTCATCGTTCGTGGTTGGGAAAGAAAAATCAAAAAATATTCCATTTCAGAGAGGACTACTCCTCCTCCTTTAAGGCCTTGCTCTGCCTTCACAGGCACGTAGTTCTATTTAATATAGAGAACAGAAGGAGAAACCTTTTTTGCAGTAGTTTTTCTCCCTTTACTTGGGTGCCTGGAAGCTGAGGTGCATTCTTGTGGGTACTGGAAAGGCATCAGCTCTCCCTTCCCCTGCATCCTTCTGCCCACTGCAGCACTGTTTTCTCAAGGCTAGGGCTCTGCTATGGTTGGAAAAAGCCCTGAGCTAACCAGTGTTCCCACAAAAAACAATGTTCAACACAGACTAGCACAAATGGTCTGGCTCACCTTGTGCAAAGGACCATCATACAAGGGATCCAGGACAGAATACAGTCTAACACTATATTCCATCTGCTAAGTTGTGAGTCATTTATTGAGTCACTTGTCTATCTGATTGTGGTAGTTTCAGTATGACTAAATGAATCTTGTTTCAAGAAAGTCAGCATGAGTCTTCCTCTGAGGAGATGCAATGGGTGCATAGTGGAAGGGGAAATACCTTCTTCCTTTCAAGATGATACAGATACATTGATTGACTAAAAATATTAACCAAAAAATTTCCTGCTCTCTAAGTGCAATGAAATCTTTGTAATAAAGCATCTAAGATGATGTGCTGTAGAAGCAGGGAGGTTTCCTTTGTTTCTGTTTCTCACAAAAAGAAAACTGTGGTTTGTGAAGAAAAAATGACACACAATAAAAAAAAAGAAGAAAAAGTCCCAGAGTCATATATTACCTACTAACCTACACACATTCCCATTGCCTGGCCTACATCCTAATCCATAATATTTATGGTGTTCTACATATACAAACATCTGCAAAACAATGAGTCACTGCTATTTAATAAATACGCAGATTCTTTGTAAAGCTAATGGGGTTTTTTGGGTATGAAGGGTCAAAGTCATAGAGACCCCAAAATTTGGGAGTTCTAAGCTCTTAAAAAACTTGAGGAAAATAAGAAAACAAGTTCTGAAAGTAAAGTCAGTAACAACACTGCATTGTGGGGAAGGAGGCAGAAGCTTAGATGAAAAAATGTAATTTCACTCATGTCCCTTGTCCTTTAGTAAGAGCAGTAAATAAATGAGAACTGTGCTTCTCACAAACATTTTGATTAGAGGACACTGGCTAGGTGACAGAGTATCCCCTTCCTCCCCATGCAGGGAGAAATTGCTGGACAATACACTGCTGACTGAAGGGGAGCAGCAGGGCTGTCCTCTCCTTACTTTTCCCCATGGCTCCCAGCAGCTGGGTCTCAAGGGGCTCTCCCACAGAGAAGAAATGCCAGTGCTGTGGTTATGCTATGTAGATGGGTCCCTGAGTTTTGCAGGAGAAGATGCTGATGAGGCATCTCATCCCACAAGATCTTGCTATGGCAAAGAATTAATAGAATCACAGACTGGGTTTGGTTGGAAGGGACCTTAAAGATCATCTAATTCCAAACCCCCTGCCATAGGCAGGGACACCTTCCACTAGACCAAATTACTAAAAGCCCTGTTCAGCCTGGCCTTGAACAGTTCCAGCGACAGAGCATCCACAGCTTCTCTGCGCAACCTGTGCCAATGCCTCTACCACCTTCAAAGCCTCACCAGCTTTGATCCCAGCTACAAAAGACCCTACCACACCAGAAAAAAAAACGTGGCTCCATGTCACCTGGGGGAGGAGGGCTGAAATGTGTCAAATGGCTTGGCAGTGCTTCCTGCACTGGTCAGGGAGGACCCTCCTGTCCCTCCTAAGGCTCCACGGAGCTCACTACTCCCCA
Organism: Pedionomus torquatus; assembly: GCA_013398155.1. NCBI lineage: Eukaryota > Metazoa > Chordata > Aves > Charadriiformes > Pedionomidae > Pedionomus > Pedionomus torquatus. The sequence continues at coordinate 38,329 of VZRU01009676.1, read as the reverse complement.
GCATCCAGCAGCTATGGAAATGCCTCAGGGCCGATCACACCTTACCTGTGAAATCCATAGCAGCAAAACACCAAAGAAGGGATTTCAGTGGATTCACTTAACAGTAAAATCCTGACACAGGCATGAAGTAAATAAGCCACCCTACACATTGTCAGCCCAGGGCATGACTTCTCTATTCTTCCTCCTATTTTGACAGCAGTGGTGCTGAAAGCTTGGAGCTTTTCTTGTTAACAGCTGCCCTGAAAATATGTGCAGGCCACCTTGAGCTCATTTATAGAAAGCACAAGGATCAGTCATTATGAAATTACAGCTAACTGCCACCACAGGGCAGGAACCCAGCCGTGCCCTGGAGGGCTGTACCTCCCAAGGAGAGGCTTGTGGCAGAGTGGGGTTTGTCAGGAGCACCAAGCAACCAGGGCTGGCCAGCAATCTCGACAGCATCTGCAGGGTGCCAGTAAAAAGACACAGTTGGCATTAATAAATAAATAAAGCAACTCCCCCACTGCGTTTGGCTGTGTTTCATCGGGACTAACAAGACAGTAAAGATGGTCTCACACACTTTTGGGAAGCAACTGAATTTTTTTGTGACTCGGCATCATTATAAAGCAGCGCCCAAAGGGATTTGGAGAACTGAGGAAAATCAAGCCAGCTGTGGTGTGAGATCCACACAAGCTCGGGAAGCCTCCAGGTGGGGCAGAGCCCAGGCAGTTGCAATGCTTTTAGTTGGCAGAGTATTGGCCCTGGGATGGCCACCTACCCCCTGGGCTGTCAGCCCTTCCAGTGTGCCACTGGCTTTCACAAAAATGAACCTGAGGTGGGTGAGCAAAAGTCCCAGGTGGGAATCTGGTTTTGGCCAGCTGGCCCTGTCCCTGCACTGGGCAAGGAGGTGGACCCCATCTCACCTGGATCCCTGCATGCTGCAGCCCCAGCAGCCATGATGCTGGGTGGGGGGGATCAAACTGTTGGGGTAGTCAGGGGTGGACAATGACTNAGGTGGACAATGACTCACATCTGAGTATCCTCACACTCTCCTTTCTGTGTCATTTTGTCTGCCTTTTTCACTTTCAATGGGGATGTAAAGTAGGTTGCAGCTCAGAGCAGAGGTCCCCGCAGCAGAAGACACCACTGAATCTATTAAAGCCATTCAAGGGCCTCCTCCCACTCAGTCCTCTTCTCCTCCTGCACATTTTTTCCTCCCGGAGGGCAGGCACAGTGAAACATTAATTCCTTTAAGCTGCCCCCTAAATGACACCTTCTGACTGCTGCTACATTTTTGCAGGCATTTAAACTCCCTGACAGTGAAGACTTACAGGCAGGACTCTTTACATGAGGATGTTTACAGCCTCGCCAGCTAGCCAAGAGTTTTAGTTCCATATTCCCTCACAGCATGTTTATGTTTAGTATCTAAAATGACATTATTTTTATCATCCTGAAAGCAGCTTAAATTTCTGGAGTGGTTTTTTTTTTTTTTTTTTTTTTTTTC
>VZRU01009676.1:361-36823 GCA_013398155.1 Pedionomus torquatus | reverse complement strand
CACTTCTAAATCCTAAAGCACTTGACAACTGGTAGATGACCATTGCATGCTGCATATGCTGTGATTCATTCACCTGTCAGAGATACACCTGCCTCTGAAGTTACGCTGTGTCCCTGGTAATCAGGACACATATCCACAGGTACGCACTCACATCTGTGTGTTTGCCCCTTCAACCAGTCTCGGGTGCAACTTTTCCATCTGAAATCCTTTTTTTAACCTGTTTAAGGTGGCAGAGGTCGACGGACAGAAAACTGCTGGTCTGGCTTAGTGCCACTGCTCTGCTCAGTTAGAAAATAAAATTCTAATTTCTCAGGATGCAGGACTGGGCTTTTTACAGAAATGAGTTGAAAGCAGGGAGAAAGGAGAAACTTAACACACTGATGCGGGTCTTCCTGGATTTAACAACACAACTGTGTTTTCTGCTAGTGGGAAAAGTACCACTGAAACCTCATGCTGCAACATATGGATTCCTACTGTTGCATGAAAACTACTTGTGTAAAATGGCCTGGAAACTCTTAAGATGGCTCTGGCTCATTTACAGTAAAACCTTTAATACCAACATAGCAATAAGATATAATCTTGAATAAAGGTAAATTTTGATTTCTTAGAATGGCTTTAATCTAAAAGTCTTGCATTATCTAAAATTATTTTTAGAGGGCTCTGCACGAATCCTCAAGATCTTAAAAAAAACCCCAGGTTGCTCCCAGGTTGCAACAGGTTTGAAATACGAATGCTTGGTATAATCATCTGCTGGATGAGTGAAGCTAGCTAAGTCACAGGAGTTTTCAATCATTTTTGGAAGCAAGTACAGGAAAATGTATACACCAAAGGGACTGAAGGTTGGACAAATTTTGAGCAAATTTGCTAAACTAATAGCTTTCATGGAAAGACTCCAAACCTGCTTTGCTAAGGAAAGAAATAGAGTTGGGGCTAATCCCCTTTCCTACAACTCGCAAGCACGATGTAAATACAGATGTGCAAAGCAGTTAAAGACCAGAAAGGACTGCTTGGAGATTGTGCCCTGCCTCAGGCTATCGGGAGTCCCTCTCCCTCTATTTTACTTGGAATCGGCAGTTTTCTCAGTATTCTTTACACAAACAGACCAAATTTTGCTGTTTCACCTTGTTAACTGAACATGTGGTGTGAGGTCAGCAACAGTCACGCAGCCTATCTATAACTGTCTGTGCTCACATGATGCGACGGCTCCGGAGAGAAGGAACATAAACAGGAAATTGGGCAAAGTTACTCTTTTAGTAGGGGACCACAACACTGCTTTTTTAATATATTGTTATTATTTTAAACTAAACCCTTCAACAACACACTATCAGACCTAATGAAGAAAACCAGAGTAGCCAGCAGGATGAGAAGAAAAGCCCCAAGATATTTATGCTGTTACACTTTTGCCTGATCAGAACAATGTGGTTCGGTGCAGGGAAATAGACCCTCATTCAGGGTTTTGCTCAGCTGATCTCCCAGCCTGGGGTGCGCAGGAGTAAAAAGATCTATCATCCACATCCCCTTCGGCCCAAACGCGGACTGTTCTTTTTTAACATCCTTATTGGATTCACGGCTACACACTGCAAAGGCTTTGACCTTTGCACTTCATTTCACTCCTGAAATTGCCTGGAGAAAGGAAGTGTGCAGGAGGCAAGCAGAAAAACAGGGAGGAGGCGCGCGTGTATGGGAGGAGTTGTCTTAGAGAGCAGGTCACGTTTGTCCAAAGTAGGAACCAACCTTGCTGGACATATGTACAAAGATAGAAAGAAATATAAGTGAGTCCAATATCATAATAGCAACTATCTAGTATCCAGATGAGCTCTGGATTAAGGCATGTGGTGGGGGCACTGGTTTCATTGCATGCTCCTAGCTACACAGACTCTGAAGATCTCTGCTGGGATCTACATATTGGCCTGAAAGCAGTCCCATGGGAACCAGCCGGCCTTTGCAGTGACATTTAAACTCCACTGATGCAAATGGCAAAGCTCCCATTTTCTCTGAGGGGGCCAGGTCCTCCTCTTGACAGGAAGCTCTGAGAAACGCAGAGATTCCCAAAAATGGAAACATGATACGGAGAAATTATCTGAATATAGAAAATCTGCCCCTGCACTGACGAGGAGCCTTTCCATCAACCACATCAGAAGATGAAGTCTCCCTTCATGGGACTAGCCTGGCTTTTGTGGGTTACACGTAGGGTGCCCTCCAGCCAGAGAGCAAACATTGACTGGTGGCTTCAGGCATAGTAAAAGACCCTGTCTTGGGGGAAGGAAGGCTCCCCTCACAGCTGTTAACCTGGCCATGCCTGGGCCAGGGCAGGTAGCATCCAGCACAAACACCAACCTGCTTTTACAGCAAAGTGGTGCCCAGGCTGGGGGTGTGTGGGGGATTTTGTCTTCTCACAGCCCTGCAAATCTGGGTGCCATGGGCAGGCTGCTGGGTCTTCTGTGGGAGCAGAGAGTGTCTGGCATGTTGCAAGGGCTCTCAGAATACAACCAGCAAACAAATTAATTATGATTAAATGAGTTGGAATTTGGAAAGGTGTATTTGTCACAGAAATGTGATTCAAGAAATTGGGTCTCTCCAGTCTCAAACTGGAAATGGCGCAGTGTGATTCAGATGCTCAGCTGAAGTCAGTCATCATCGGCCAGATTCCCTCAGTGAATATTTACAGAAAACAAACCTGATTATAAACTAAGAGTTATTTGTCAGACCTATTTAGTAAATACCATAATTGCATTAAAGAGTACCCTAAGAGTAGGGGTAAGACACAAACCAAAACACATGGTGAAAAGCATTGGATGAAGTTTGTTCCTATATTGGATATATGCAAGGATGAATGCATATTACTGGTAAGTACATCAGTGGCCCATGCTAGCTCTAGAGGGGGTTGAGGTAAATCTCAACCAGCACTGAAGAGGCTGGAAGTCCTCAATAGCTGATTTTATACCCATGTTCTCATTTCAAAGTACAGTATTAGAAAACCAGCTATATTTTGATTGCAGGTGTGCTGTTATTAGCTGTCTTATCAATTAATTTGTGTTGGTTTACCTTTAAGTATGCTGCTAGGAAATGTTACATTTCCAGAACTGGGTTTTCTTCTTCTTTAAAAGCTGTCTTAAATTAATTTCTGCTTTACACTTCACAGGAGGCTGAGCTGGTTTGTAAATATTTTTAGAATTATTTTTTTGTTCTCCTTAGTTTGTGGAAAAGTGGTCATCACTCATGTGGATCGTAATACACAGCATCCATTGCCTGTCATTTTTATTTTAAAATACATAAATGTTAGGAAAAATATAAACATGTGTCCCTATGCCAGGTTTTCCTTTGTTTGTTTAAGAATCCTCTCTGACTTGTCAGAATTTTTTTTTGTTGTGGTTGCGCCCTGTCTGAGAAAACAGGGGTTTCAGGGCTAAGGGTTTGAAGACATAACACCCTGCAAGCTCCGCTTTCCTTCACATTTTAGGTGGATTTCACAAAGTCAGCTGGTGAAAGTCAGTTCAAGTATCCAAACATTCATCATATAAACTTCCCATGCTTACGAGATAACTGCCCGTTTCTTCGCTCTGCTGTGGGAAGGCAATGCTGCCTGTGAAATTCTGCAGACCTGTGCTTTTTTTCTCAGTGGATTGTTTCATGCCTACTTCACACCGGAGTGCAATGCTCCGAGGGAACTGGGAATGAGCACCAGGGCGCAAACCCCACAGCCTCTGGCACAGGCTCAGGACTGGTCACTTGGGTCCCCAGCTGCATCGCTTATCCTCAGGCCTTTCTCTTTTCCCCTCCTGGGACCGGTCTTCCCAATTGTGATTCTCATATATGTTAAGCTTTTTCAGTCCCCTGTTACTACTGTAGCTTTTTGTCTTAATGTGAAGGTGTCTACGTGCCCCGGGCTGCCATACCCTGTGTAGCACTGCTACAGAAAAAAACTCAGCATGACAAAGAAAGTACTAACAGCGTATTTCATGTTTATCTTAATTTGCATGACTTCTCAAACTTCCCTTGCTGAACCAAACGATGAAATCACAACATGTTCAGAAATATTAAATCATTTCCTCAACATCTGAATATAACAGGCTGCAAAAGGAAAACAATTACTTTTGGCACATTGTGCACTTTATCCTTAACACTCTGAACTGCGCTATCCCTTCATATTTACAGGCTTGCACTCTGATCACAGCAGCATTAAAAACAACTATGTGCCATGATTTATTTCCAACAAAATCCCCTGGCCTTGCCAAACACCAGCTTTGGCCAGACAGCCCGGGTTTCACGTGGGCACAGCAGTGTACAACCCAAGCGGCAAGTTCAGGTTGCCCCAAACCACCCTCCTACCTGCTGGCAGCAGGTTGGTGTTGCTCAGAAATGTGCCTAACCTCCTGCTGGGTAACGTCCTGCTGTCTTCAGGCTGTACTAAATGCAAATTCAATGTGACACTAAAACCTCAATGTACCACATTGGCTGTGCATCCACCTCTGCTTCCCAACTCTCCATCCTGACCCTGAGACACTGTGAGTGTCTGAACTTCCCCACTCCGGCCATGGGGAAAGGGGAGGACAGGAGAGGGGCTGCTCCTCACCAGATGTCCACAGTCCTCCCTGTGCTGTGAAGGGCCAGGTCCCATGCTCCTATGCACACAGGCTGAGAGAGCTGGTTTTAAACTGAAAGAGTGGAGATTTGGATTAGATATTAAGAAGAAATTATTTACTGTAAGGGTTGTGAGACACTGGCACAGGTTGCCCAGAGAAGTTGTGGATGCCCCATCCCTGGAGGTGTTCAAGGGGCTTTGAGCAGCCTGCTCATGGCAGGGGGCTAGGAATTAGATGATCTTTAAGGTCCCTCCCAACCCAAACCATTCAATGATTTGATGATTCTGTGGAATCTTGGCAGGGCTGGGTGCCAAATGGGATGGAGAGAAAGAGAAAAAAACCCCACTCATCTCTGCAGAACCCTGCGGGTTTCACATCCAGAGTGGTTCACTGCTGTGAAATGACTGGTGGCACGTTGACACTTCTGTGATATCAGTGTCATGACAGACCTGAGAGGTGTGGTTTGCCTTGCAGTAGCCCAGGCTGGAAGGAGCTGGTGCACTCGCACACTGCCCAGCTCCTCTGGCACAGCCAAAATACTCTGGTTCCTCTGTGAAGCTGCAGCTTGCAATAGGCTGGGCTGGCTTTCCTGAGCAGGTGCCTTCTCTTTGGGGTTATGTTCGGGCAGTTGCTAGTGTTTTGTAATGCAGATTTTTTTTGCAAGTACAGCAGGAGTAAAACTCTCTGCCAAACTCTACAAATAGTGGAACAGTTTGGGAGTAAAAACAGATTTCAGAAATGAAAGTTCAGCTTGATCTATTGGGAACAACGTGCAATTAATGTGCTCAGCAATATCTTAAATATGAGCAATGTGGGAGAAGGGTAATAGCTCCCTTTCTATCATTTCTCAACCTGTCAGCACGCTAATCTATGAAACACCAAAAGCCAGATTCTTAGTAAATGTAAACTAGTAAACGTGGCTAAAGGCAGTGGTGTTGTGCAGCTTACCCCGATCTTCATCTTTTTTAAACTGTCAAACTATCAGAAGAGTATGTGCTCGTGGGATGGTGAAATAGGACCAATGTTACTGTTACAAAAGTGAGGATAATGAGCCAGCTGGGTTTTTCCACAGTCCTTTTCAAAACTACAGCCATTTATTTCTGCTTTTCTGCAACTTCTTCTCTATCTCTCCTCCTCCCTTCCCTATCCCCTTTTTTTGTGGTTTTTGCACTAAGAGCTACACCCAGAAAATGAGGTCATCAAGGAGCAGTCAGGACGTGGATGGAGTCTGTGACTCCATCGTTCTCGGTGTCTGTGTTGCCGGCTTTTGGTGCGGGAGCACCAGGGCTCCCAGGAGTGGGGAGGGAAAGGACTGGGAAGGTACAAAATGCATCAAGGCCAGACTGCTGCAGTGTGGGTATGTCCCACCACCTCTGCTGCTGGTGCTGAGCGAACTGGCAGTAAAGAAACACATGGCATTGGTGCTCCCCAGAGGTAAATGGGATGCTCCTGCTGGGAGAGGTGCCTCCCCGCACCCTCCTGCTGTCTGCAGCTAAAGAATGGAGGGATGCTTCTGACCCAGTTGCTGTGTCCCACAAGCATGAGGCTAGCAGAGCCTGTCACACCTCCACCCAGCCACCCTCTCTTATGTCAAGGCTGCAAGAGAAGAGCTCTGCTAGCTCCTTGGCAATCTCCTTTACTCCTTGTTATCCTGCCTCACCCAAGTACCTATGAGTGATGATATCTTCACACCTTGGGCAGCCCCCTGTGGCTAGTGACAGCAGTCCAGTGCAACAGCCACCTACACGCTTTCTGCCCCATTGTAAATATCTGTACATTTGCTGTCCCTGTGCACTGAAATAGGGGGAGCACCTGAAGCACATCTTGTTCCAGCCCTGGTGAGGCTGCATACTGCACTGGGGCAAAGGACCCCCTCTTAACCTTAGTAATGATCACAAAATCTGGTTTCTGCTTTCTTCTTAAGAGCTCTTAAAACCAGACCTCACCTGGCCTAAATTTCAGGAATCTTCAAAACTGAAAGTGTACAGTCCTCTGCACAGTCTGCAGTGTGTGCATATGCTTCAGAAGGAAGCAAATGTAAGCACAGCTGACGCTAATGTTAACGTGACACTATTGACTTGAACTGCAAAACAGGAGCTGAAGTGAAATTCAGGCTGGCTTGGAGTTCCTCTGCTGACTTTTGAAATCATATAACCTCATTTTCAGTTTTTAAGTGGGTTTTATTGCTTCTAATCCCATGGGAGACATCCACAAGGACAGAAAAACTAACAGCACAAATGCCAAGAGAGCCTTACAAACTGAGATCTGCTCAAACCACAAAGGCAACGCATAAAAACTCCAAATTCTCCACAGATATAACCATTTCCTGATCAGCTGAATGTACAAGCAGAGCTAATCCACAAGGCTCTCCTGCCTGTGTGGAGGGCATGTACTCCCTTCCCAGCCAAGGATAAACTCTCCTCCACCTCCCACCAGTGGTGCCCCTGCTGCAGAACAGGTAAATAACTGAAAGTTTGTGCCCAACAGTTTGTTTTAAGCTTGCTTGAAAGAGTGCAGATCCTTGACAGGCAGTGCCTTCTCACTGGCAAAGAAACCCCTGCTCAGAGCATTTGTTTTAGGGAGGGTGTGGAGACAGATTTACAACAAAGACACTGTGTGAAACATCCTCGGCTCCAGGCTGGACCCACAGTGTTCAGTCTATCAGGGAAAAACAAAGAAGACTTTTCCTTCTTGCTGCCCTCACTTGAAATGTGGTGTTCAGGAGCTGTGCAGATCAGTTCAGCCTTTTTTATGAAGTATCCTGGAGGACAAGCTGGCCAGCACTGGTGGGGAGTAGAGCTGTGGGGTTTTCCAGCAAGTCACTAAACCACATGTCCAGGCACCTGGTGCCAGCAGGTGATCGTGTGAGTATGCCATAGCAGTGAGGACCACACAGCTCACAGATCACACCTGTGTTGGCACCAAGGCAGGCCTTAGTCAGCATTGGTTTTAAATGCCATCCTCTGTAGCTCTGCACATGCACATGGGAGCTACAGGTCACTGCAAGTCTCTTTTTTTAGCAGGTCTCAAATCCACTTCTGCTTTGTCAGGCAACGTCAGGCCTCTTGGTTCAGCCATTTAGACTCCTGCCTGGTGTGGGAGCGACAGCATGTGGGTATCACTGGGCTGTTGGCGCTTGTAGGTATCAATGGGAAAAGGGATGAGGGCTGTGTTAAATAGGGGTCATTGCAAGAACTGTTTATGTCCTGGGAACAAAGCAAAAGTAGAGCAGTAGAGCAGTAAGCATTTCCAAAGGCAGAGTTAAAGTGAGAGCTACAAAGAGGAGCCCCAAATGGCTGAGAAAGTTGGAAAGACAGGAATGGGAGGAGCAGAAAAGCTGAAGGAATGAGAATAAATAAAAACCAAACAGTGGGGATCATGCAGAGAAAGGACCAGGCTCTTCAGCTCAGTGGTAAGAGCCTGAGTGAGAAGCAGCTCTGTCCCCACTGGTTCACATCACCCCAGCTCGCTGGTAGCAAACCCTGTCCAGGGATGAGAGGCATGGCCAGCACCACCACACTCCCAGCTCCTCAGGCAAGGGTTTCTCAACATCACACCCAGGTTTTTACTATGGGTGGAGTAGCCTCATCGCACTCTGAATCATCAGGCCATGGGCTGGCCATTGTATGCATTGTTATGAGGTATCTTCATTGCTAAAGCCAAGCAGTAGCTTGCCAGTGAAGCAACAGGAGGGAAGAGGCTGATTTCTCATAGAAATCCTATGAGAACAGTGAGGAATGATGAAAGACCATGCCTCATGTCCCTGCTTTGATTGCAGGAACAGCCACTTGCCATGGCAGTGTCCAAAGCACTATGTGGCAGGGATGGCCAGGCCGGGGCAGCTCAGAGAGCTGGCTCTGGAGCACCCGGCTGCTGCCTAAGGGTTGCAGAGAGCCCTAGAAACCTCCTGTTTTGCAAGTACTCTTGCAAGCAGAGGGCAAGAGCTAATCAGAACTTGTGCTAATTAAGCTGCCTATTGCTGGGAGAGGATGGGGATGTGGCTGGACTCCAACACTAACGTGGTAGGCGGGATCAGAGGGCTCCACTGACTCCCAGAGAAAGTCTGCTTTGGTAAGCTGGTAGTTACGCTTTCCTTGTTTCCTCTCCTGTGGCTGACGCAGTCTATGAAGCCCTTTGGGACCTCCACACATCTCCACCTCCTCCTGGAGACCTGTTGGCAGGACCCACCAGCCCTGCCAGGAGGGCAGAGCCCTGATGGGACACAGCCACCAGGCTCCTGCTCCCCTCCACTCAGCCCCGCCGTGGCCCTGTGACGGCTCAGGCTGCTGTTGCTGGCAGAGCTACAGCCTGGTGTTTTTTGACCTTTTACTCTTCCAGAGATAGAAATGGGATTTGTCTGAGGCTTGGAATAACTTCCTGCGATTGTGCTGGAGAGGGCTAGTCTGGCTTGCTAGATAGCTGTGTCTGTCGGGCTGGCTTAGGAACGGAGAAAGCCTCTGCTGTGTGAGTAAGCTGAAGACAGATTTAAAAGATGCCAAAGATACCACATGTGCCTTAGAGAAAAATAAGCTGATAGCACCGTACATTGTCTCCAAGAGGACAACTGGGCCTGGGCTGCTTCTAGGTTTCAGCATTAGCCATTACTGGAGAACCACTAACAACCCCTAAAGCAAATGGTCTCTGTATATTGATAGTTATTCCTCAGATGCTAACTTATAAATCCTCTCCAGATCAGTGAAATATGTGTGTCTGCATGTGTGGGAAAGTAGGTAATGGTCTGAAAATTGATCCTTTGGGATGATGAGAGCAAGTAATAGTTGTGCAAGCTCTCCCCTCCTCCTCCAGCCTTCCTCTGCCTCCAAACACAGCCAGCGCAGTCTGCAATGCTGGGCAGGTGCTGAGGCTGAGGTGAGGGAGGACTCCTCTGCTTCCACTGCATCTTAAACAGTGTCCTGCATCTTTTTTGTTATATCTTTAACTGACTTTTAGCAGCCTTTAGAAATGACATTGCCAGGTCAGATGTTTTCAGCACACCTGTTTGGCTGAAGAGGAGGAGGACTCTCATGGCCTTTGCTGGTGGCTCTGTCACTGGCTGGGGTGGGAGAACACCTGGAGAAACATGCTGAACCGTTCTCTTGCTCACCACGAAAGAAGCTAATGCCTACAGTCTGACAAGCCCGTGGAGCCCTTGGAATCCAAACAAGGGCTAGATGCAGACACGTTATTGTAATACTTCTCGATGGCTTTCATGACCCTGTTGCACTAGACAAAAACATTAAAACCAAAAAAAGATGGGGTTTGATCCAAGGAGTTTACAGTCACAACTAGTGCACTGGAACTTGTAATAGCTCTTGCAAGAGCTCTAGCTGCTCCCAGGCAAATAAATGCCAGCTTGCGCAACCAGGCCGTGCTCCGTCTTTAGCCCCAGATAAAGCTTTGATGTAACTGTTCAGCACTCAAGCTCTCACTACGGTCCTTCCACACACCAGCTCAAGCAAGCGGTGCGACTGCAGGTAAAGACAGAGTAGGACCTAACATAGACAGGCTGTGCAGCAGAGCTGTTGGGAGCTCCCAAAGAATTAAGGAAACATACTTCAAGCAATGGCTTTTCAAAGCAAGCTTTTAGTTCTTTCTTGCTAAAATTTTACTCATCAGTAGGAAGAATTACTACATACAAGCCATGTGTGCTAGTGTTTTCCTGTGTGACTCACCCGCAGACTGGCTGCTTCTGATTCTCCTTTCTTAGAATTTGGAGTAGGAACGATCTTGGCCTTTTACTTATATTCTTTTGAACAAGTGAACACATATTGTCACCTGGTGGGTAGGATCCTTGGCTGAAAAAGGAAGTTTTGTACTCTTCTGGCCACCAAACTCCAAGTAATGCCAGCTGGGGATCCCGTGGCACTGGGGAATACTCAGGCCATATCCAGTCCAGCCCAGCTCTCAGCTCCATCTCCCCCCTGGTGGGTTCTCTGCAGGTATTTGCTGCTGCCATCAGCCCTCTCTGCTTGGCACTGCTTAGAGCCAGGACCACAACAAGGGCTGGCGCTCCCCACCTCTGCCATTGGCGGTTGTATTTGTGCAGTTTCTGATCATGAGTGTGTACCATAGGTGGGTAAGGAATAAAAGGCTCAGCTCTTTCTGCCCAGCAAAAGCAGATCTGCCCCAAAGCTAAGTCCCATTTTCATGAACGCATGAGTTCACCATACTTAGCACTTCTACACTGAGACACCATTCACAAGTTTTCAGTGTAAAGGGAGTTCAAGTGTGTTATCGACATCTTTCAGCATGTGTGTTTCATAATATAATGGTATGAAGGGTAACATCACGCCTATGAGTTTCAGCACACAGCAGTTCTCTGAAATAGCAGAAGGAAGCGGAACTTTGCATTAAAGTTCTGTCTCCTACATGTATTTCACTTACTGTCTTCTAAAGAGGTAATGTCAAAGAAACTGGAATTTTGTATTTGAAGATTATTTTTTTTAAAAAAGAACTGCAATCAAAACATGATTAAAAATTTAACACAGAAAAAAATCCCACATAATTAATGAATTTTAAATATTTTTTTAAAAAGTTTTAAAGTGATTTTGTGCATTTTTACAATTCCATTCAAATGCAGCTTGTTTCAAAGGACATAAAATAATCCCTGCTGGGGGAAAGAAAGATTTCCACAATGGTACTTTTTTAATATCAAAATTGTAACATAAAGAACATGACTAGTTGTATATTAAGCTGCACAAGTGCCTAGATAATTATGGACGGATATGGAGTATCTGTGTTTGCAAAAATGTGTCATGTTTATTCTAAAAACTCCATTTAGAAGAGAATCATTAGACAGACATTTCAGTACTGGTGGAAAAGATGAGATTAGGAAGTTATCATTTAATGCAAAGATTTCTACCTTCTCATTAAGAATAATCTATAAATCAGTGATATTGCTGTTCTAAACAAATTAATGTTCTATATAGGAAAATCTTCCTCAAGGTGATTGGACTAGTTTGGGGAAGTATCATGAGGGGAGCTGTTGAAAGCTAATACTCCCAGACTGGAAAAAACTTGTAGCTTGTGATCAGTGGTGTTCCATATGATGCTCTTTTTCTACCCTCAATCACAAATGTCAAAAATGCAATGATGGACTGTCACAGCATGGGCCACTTAGTCACCCACAGCCTGAAAGGTCTCCAAGGGCTGAGCAGTTAGTCTTTCTCACCACACTTTAATTCCAACAATTTGACCCAATAATTTTGCTTGCTGTACAGTAAGAAGCCACCATACATTTTCATAAGGACCAGAAGAATAATGTATGTTAGCAGGTTCTTTGGAGCTTCACGTTTGTGTGGGCTTTCCCCCCTGCTTTCGCTGTTGGCAGACTCTGAGCTGCTGACTACAGTCACAATTCAGACATACCTAGAATTTTATTTAAGAAATATGCAAATATGCCTGATAGCACTTTATCATTAAAAAGACCAGGTCATGGTGCATATGTAACAGTTCACACTTTGGTGAGCAAGTAGACTGGCAAAGAGGGTGTCTATCTAGGCATAACAGATCAGTGTGTGAGATTAGTCTTACCATACCAAAACCAACAACAAATCCCCCAAATAAACACCACCTAAAAAGATGCAAAACATTGCAGCTTAGCTCCCCTAGGTTGCTTCCTACTATACCAGAAAAACAAAGCCCCAGAAGAGAGAGCCTGTTACTCAGACTTGCTTCAGACTTCAGCTCTTTTTCTGTACAGCTTTGCTCCTCATCCCAAAGTATCCCAGGGTTTGTTTATTTTTTCATCCAGAGCTCTTGGGCCTCTTACCCAAATCCAGCTAGGCAACCCACACCATGGTGCTGTGTGGTCCTTCCACATCAACAAGCTCTCTCATGGTAACAGACAAATTTCACATCAGCAAAATTGGTAGGTTTTCCTTTATTTCTATGTGCATTCTCGTGAAGTTCCTGGAAGTCTTTGCAAAAACTGGTCTGCAGGTTGGCTACAGGGCTAAGAGTCCCCTGCCTTGATCCTGAAGATACACATCTTCTCATACTTCAACAATTATTTGCCTTTGTTGTTTGACCTGGTTTCCAGATTGCCCACATCACAGGAAGCTGTACCGTCCCTGGTACCATATCTTCACACTGACAACAAAACTCAACACAATCTGTTCTGTCAACAGCACAATGATGGTGTCAGGAGCTGTAAGCAGAAGCGTGAAGTTCACAGTCCCTGGTTTTGCTAACTGAATCCCACAAAAAGTGATGTGAGATAAGGGCTGCTTGAGCACAGAGCAAACAAGTAAACACCCTAGAGCTCTTTGGTCCTGAGAATTCAGCATGGTTAGCACAAGTAGAAAAGACCCTATGTCTCAAGTCCAAAAGGATAACTGTGGTATTTCACCTCTCAAATTCATTCTGACAGAAACTCTTCTGTTGCAGGTTGTTTCCTGAGGGTATGAAAAAAAAAAGCCTAATCACTTGCCCTCCAAGTTTACGTCCCAGTCCCAGAAGGTACACGAGCACTCACCTCACAGCAAGCTCTGAACAGTCTTTCGCCTCAATTAAACTAAAATACTTTAAGGAATTGAGCCTGCATCTTTTGGGGCTGTAGTCCAAGTTTTCCCTGATGTTTTCACTGCCCAAAGTCTGACCAGTGCCTGGCAAGATGAAGTGAGAATCTTGACTCCAACTGAGTGATGTGCTTCTATTTAACCATCTTCTTGCTTCAAAGACAGTGAAGGTTTTATTTCTGAAAAATGCTATTTCACAGTATGTATTTGAAACATACACATTGTGTATAGTATGAAACTGAGAAGATGCTTCCTCTTCTAATGCAAAAGCCATGCACCATGGAGAGGCACCAACATGTGCATGAGAGGTACATGGAAATTTTCTTGGTTGTTGGACATTGGATGCTCACTGATGATGATTTGCAACTGGGCCATGCAAAACCAGCAGGCATGATTAACCTCTGTATGTCTGGGAGCTGCCTGGGAAGAAGTCTCCCTACAGTTCAGCAGCAAGAGCAATGCAGAGTTTGCTTCTGCAAGCCTAGCAATGGTGCCTTAAGTATTTCTTTGGAAGTGGTTGAGTCACCATCCCTGAAGGTATTTAAAAGACAGTGTGGAGTGGTGCTGCGGGATATGGTTTAGTGGTAATGTGGCAGTGTTAGGTTAACAGTTGGACTTGATGATTTTAAAGTTTTTTTCCAACATAAATGATTCTATGAAACAGGGATCTTGGAGTTTGGAAGCCTGTACTGTATAAACAGAAGAGCTCTTTTTGCTCTGAGTAAGGAAGTTTAAGTTTGACCTGCAATGAGCGAGTAAGGCTGCACAGAGGAAGGGCTTTCTCCACTGCTGTACTCAGAGCAATCTCTCTTTTGTCTCAAACACCACTGTGGCTATGACTCACACACAGCCATCAGACTATTAACACTTTTATTCCAACTAGTTATTTCTGGCTTTCGGCAGTCAGAATACCTAAATGCCCAGAGTGATTCCAGAGTAACTATAGAAATTGTAACAACAAACAACAGCAGCTCAACCCATGGGTCAGCTGAAGCCAAACTCTGAATCACACACTTATTTTTCACCTATAGTTATGAAAAGGAATTTAAGTCTGGACAACAAGGCACTACATTTCTCAGCTACCTAGAGGATGCTCAGCCAGACAAGCTCAGGACAGATGCTGTGAGATGCTCACCCCTTCCACGGGAGCTTTAGCTGAGGGGGGTGGGGGGTACTGCACAGATCCCTTGAAATAACAGGCAACCAGAATATCATCAGCCAGGTTTAATAAATCCACTGAAGGCTAACACACTGTATGAATGCTGGGATCTGATCTATCTTCTTCTATATACTCAGATTCCATATGTTTCAGAGAGCTCTCTATAGGGTTTCTCACAATTACTTCTTCAGTTACGGGAAAGATTTTTATTCAAGCTCTAGACCTCCTGTACACTTTAAGTCTCCCTATACCTGCAGCAGTGGTCAGCTCACTGTTAGCAGTGTCATTAATTAGAAACTTTAAGTTGGAAGGGGTTGGGTCTTCTAGAAAAGCCAGAATACTGTCAAATTAATTACCTTGTGTCTCAAAAGCTTTACCCTTTATTTTTAACCAAAATACATTTGCTTATGCAAGACTTTACATTGTGGTGCTGCTCTAGCACAATTTGTTTCTTCAACTCTTCCTCACTAAAATAAGTCAGAATTTACCATATGTTTTGATTTTCTATGGTATTATAAAGGCAGCTCAGTAGCCAAACGCTTTCTGAGAATGTAAAGCAAAGGCTGAAATGCAGTGTGAAAAACCAGATCCATCACAAATGAAGAACAAAGTGTTTGAACTTTAGAATGCTTAACTTAATTATATAAATGTCTGATGCAATCTCTGGAGACCTGTAAACATGAAAAGAATGCCTAACAACTCTGAATATAGAAGATAATATATATTTTAAACAAAGAGAATGGTCATCGATCCTTCAGTTGTGTTTCTGTTTTATTTATTCTCTATAAAAACAATTTTGCTTAAATAGAGGGCCATGAAGTATGTATCATCAGTAAATAAAACAGATCAGAATACAGTGGAGCGAGGGCTTTAAGATAAATCATGACAGAAAACCAGCAGTCTGGAAGCATCAAACTTCCTAGCAGAGCAAGGACCAGCAAATGTCTAACAGGAGCAGCAAAGCTAACTTGGTGAGAGCTCACACTTCGCTAAAGCTGTGTGCTTCATCTTAACTGAAAATGACCTAAGCTAAATTAAATCCAAAAGCTCAAAGTTGACAAAAATAAATGAATACACTAAAGAGGAAAAAGAAGAATACAATGAAGTTATTGTTTTCTTCTGGCTTTCATTAAAATATAGCAAAGCAAAGAGCCTTCTACAGACTTGAAGCCAGAGTTGGACAGCGGAGAAAAATTCTGTTCTGTGAAAGCTGAGATAATTCTTGCACATGATACCACAAGAGGGTGGCCCTGAATGAGAATTGAGATTTTCTTTGAAGGTGTTGCCCTTGTTGTCTGGGTGTTGCACACAGCAACAGGGCAGAGAACAGCGCGTAGGAAGGACATCTGTAAAACCACGGATGTTGTCAGGGGAATTCAGGGATGGGCACTGTGTTTAAAACCTTTACAGCTTTCTACTGTGGATTAACTGACATTTTGAATAACAAATCTTTTGCCTTCTGTAGGGAAAGACAAAGTTCACCCTCGTGCCATTCCCCTAGTCTTTGCTGATTTCTCGACAAGGAGGAAACCAAATTAGTAAAATTCCTTCCTCTGATCCCTCCTACCCTCACAACATAGAATATTTTGAGTACAAACGGAGCCATAGTCACAGGCATTAGCAGATACAAAAGAGACATCTGAAAGCAGTGGTTGTACACAGAAAGCAGTGACTGCTTTCCTCTTTTAGACTCTATGGTTTATTTGTTTAAACCACAAAGAGATATTTGCATGCTACCCATTTCTGGTCAGATATGAGAAAACAAAGTAGAAATAAATACAGAGCAAGTAGCACCTCCTGCTAACTTTCAAGGTTAAAATTAACTCATGAAACACTTTAGCAAAGCTCCATCGCTTGAATCTTCATTTTTAAAGAGGTAAAGAGCATCATAAAAAAATACTGTTTCAAAGAAGTGGAAAGAAACAACAGAACAACTATTACCTTTTCTTATTTTAAACTTCATCCCACACTTGACACAAATTTAGATCTGAATGCGGAATTACTCCTACTCTTCTCCTTCGCTTATGACTCTTTCTTACCATGTTTTTCAGAGAAGCAGTTTGTAAATGTGACTTGTTAGGATGCAGTGTAAAAAGTTACATGTATGCTGCAGTCAGTAACCCAACCAGGCTGTGTGCTGATGATGCAGTTACTAAAATGTTAAATGTAATGGCGAGGTTAAAATGAAGCCAACTGGGAGGTAAAACACGCTCCGGTCAGGACACAGAGTTGTGTTACAGAAGCACACGTTGCTAAATCAGCCAGAAGTAAGTGGATTCTAAAATATCGTTTTACGGGCATTTTTCAGCCAAAGAGTAGATGTGGCTGTAGCATAGATGTGGGCTGTTCAGAGGACACTGATGTGGTGCTGATGTTTTTAGGAGGCTTTTAAAAGACAGGTTGAGAATGACACTAAGACAAGCACACAAGTGAACTTGTAAAAAAGCTTAAGGATAGATCTAATCCTTCTGCAGGTAGAAAAGCCTTTCCTAAATAGAAAATACCTTTTTAAAATAGTTTACAAAGACCAGGAAGAGCCATATGGTGATGCTGTCTTGATGTTTGTGTTAGAAATCCTTGCAAAATACCAGGGAGCTGTTTCCCAGGGGTATGCCATGGGAAGTGCTTCTTCTGTTCCTGAAGACTGATTTAGAGGGAAGACCGTAGAGGGAGAAAACAACATCACACTGGAAGATGAAAAATGGCACTCTGGCCTTGGAGAAACAAGGGGGAAAATTCCTTTTCTGATTTCAGCAAGTTACATGAATAATCAGACACAGAAAAGCCATGTGTACTGTGCATGATAAAGATAAGCAATACAATATAATGTTTCAAACTATGGAAGTATGCTGAAAAGTAGTCTTGCCAGAGAGCTGATGGATTGACTGTAAGAGGTGGAGGAGAACTGAAAAATCTTCCAAAGAAGACAAGGGAGATTTTTATAACATGACTTCTTGCCCAGCAAACTGTATTTTGTTGGGGAAATTTCCAAGGATGGAAACACAGAAAAGCCTCAGCCCCTTTCTGGTTTTGCACTCAACACTGCCTGAAACTTGTGTTGAAACTTATGTTGTGAAACTTGCTCTACAACAGGTACAGCTCAAAGAATTTTGCTCTGACTTTGGTCCTTCCTGTGGCACTGTCATAACTATTTTTGTGTGCAATCAGAGCAGAAGGTGGACAGATGAAGGCTTGAGTTGAAACACAAAGCATGACTATTGCCAGCCAGCAGCTCCAAAAGTTACTACATTTGCTCAGCTGGGTTCTAGGAGATTTTAAAGAAAAAGCAACCTTACTGATTTTTATAGCATTCCAATGTGCTTCTTGTTTTTGATGAAACAGTTTTAGTGCTATTATTTAATGTTCATATCAACAAAAGACTGGGAGTTGCCAATTTTCATTCACCCTATCAGCATATATTCGCAGTCTATCTTTGATATAACAAATAACTTTTTATTATGGGATCAAACCAACATCAACTACCTGAAACAACAAAATGCATTTAGATGCTTAAATAACTTACACAATCTTACAAATTTCACAATTTGGCCTGGGAGCAATTTGGTATTTGTCTTTGTATTACTCAAAAAGGCACATCTAGACCAATAATGCAGCAAACTATTGACGCCATGCTCTTCTGCATATTTCTGCCCTGCTTTGCAAAAGTAAAAATTTGGATTATTTTTTCACTTCTGAAAATAAGAGCTTGAAGTGTGTCTTCCAATAATTTATTCATGCTGTGTAATCAAGCACAGAATCTGACCCAGCTTAGCAGAAGCATGATTTCCAGCTCTGTGGTTTTCACCTCTGAGAGTATTTACTATTTGCTTGCCAGTAATTACCACAACCATCTCCTGATTTAAATTCTACTACAGAAAAAGATTCATTTGAAAAGTCAGGTGAATGCAGAATTTCCAAGAATCCGGTGATAAAATCATTTGCAATCTCCTCTTCTTGCTTGTTCACCAAGTTAGGCATTATTGGCTTCTGTTTAAAATGCCCTGGCCAACAATTCTTTTCTGTCCATGAAGTAGTAGTTGTTGTTGTTGTTTGATACACCCTGTGCCCAAAGGGACAAATGCTTGGAAGTGTTTACATTTTTCACTCATTTCTTGGAAATCATGACCCATAGATAAAAAGAATACTTCTGCAACAATAATTTGGCACTTACAGAGCTTCTGGTCTTACTGATTGTTTGAATTCATGTTTTTAAAGCCATCATGTATTTTCATATTTTATTCTATGACTTTCTTATTATGTAATGAAAGTTGATAATTACAGGGCTTGCTAATATTATTGCACTGCTACTGTCATGAATTTACAATATACATAATTTACACAATTATTTATTGGAAAAAAAAAAAAAAGAAGATAGAGTTTTAAGCCTGCCTAAAAATTTGGGCATATCTGGGTAGTTATCTTTCAATAAATCCAGTAGAAGACTATCCTGCTGGTATTGTAAATATGCCTTAGGACACCTTTGGCCATCTCCTTGAATGCTGATTTTGCTCCTGTACCCTGAGACTCCTCTCCATTATAATTTATTTCAATTCTTACTAAAATCAAGCAGAATAGTCTAATTGCCTTGAAAGCAAGATGGATTATGATTTTGCATGTTTAATCCGAGATTTCTCCATGCCCAGTTCTGTGCTCATTCCTATTTGACAGCTAAGAGGGGAACTCAAGATTTTCAAAATCAGACCCATAATGTACAACTGAAGTTGAAGATGAATAGAGCACTAAAATAATCCCATGCTCCTTCCCAATACGACTTCTTACATCCAATGAGAAATTTTTGTATTTTTGCAGAGCTAGAGATCCAGTATCTTTTGTTTTATTGTTTTTCAGGGTATTTCCACTTTCATTCTTCTGCAGTAAAGAATCATTGTCTTTAGAAATATAGTGTTGCTATATATACTTTCTAATCCACACTTAAATCAATAACAATTTCATATTCTTATGATTAATTTCACTTCACAAAATGATTCAGAGTTCAGATATTTAGAAGAGACTTAGCTTAAAAGTAAAATTACTGAAAAGAAAATTGGTTCTGTTTTACCTCAAACCAGGACAGTTTGTTTGCTGTTTCCTAAGCCTGTGGCTACTCTGCATTTCTGTGGGCTAGCACTGGTCACAGCCACCCAAGTAAGCCAGGGTAGCACTTGAATGGATGCTGAGGATGAAAACTCCCAGAATGAAGAATGTGGGAGTGGTGGGTTGCCTGGATATAGTCAAAGGCAGCAAAGCCAAAGGCCTCCAAAGACACCTTCGGGTCTTAGGCTGCACTGAGCATAAGACATGTGTGTGTTGCATTCCTGCATCTCTTCTGTGTGCAGGGAGAAGGCAGCAGAACTGCTTTTGCAGCTGGGGGAATGTGTACCTGGAAGACAGCTCCCCAGCTGCAGCCAGGCACTGATTCCACAGAGGTTTGCTATCAGTCACTTTCAATACCTAAGAAACTTCTCTGCAGTGCTCTGCTTCTGGTTTGGTCCTTGAGGAATTAACGACTTGACACTGAAATGAAGAATTTTCCCGACAGCATCATATTCAGGAAAGAGCAATTATAAGCAAAGGATTGAAACCACTAAATGCACTATGCATACACAGTTGGACTCCTTCTTCAGTGGAATCACTGAAGTAAATTAGTAATTAATGACATTTTCACAAAAAAACCTGATCAAATCCAGGAATAAGATTTTTTTTTTTTGGCAAGCCGAATACATATTCAAGTCCGACATGGGTTTAAAAAGAACAGGAGTCAAAGTTGCCAATGCCCCGTGTAGTTAAAGAACTATCTGGATAGTTCAGCTCTTCTTTCCACCCAGCTGAGATGTCCCCAGCCTTATCACAGTTCTACCCCTGACTTTAGGAGCTGAGCGTTACAAGAGTTCCCTTCAACATGAAGGGTTTTTAGTTAGAAGTCAACATTTATTTTTAATTACTGGATTATCAACAGGAGCTGAACGTCTCCCCCCTCTGCCCACTCCCTGACTCCCTGGCTTGAGGCTCTGGTATTTGCTGACTAACAACAGCCCGTTCCCAGAACCCACCCCAGTCCACACTCAGCGATTTTACTGGGAAGAGGAGAGGCAACACCCTATGCTACCAGAGTGATAACTGGCTGTTTCAGCCAAAGGTTTTCAAGTAAGTTGCTATGCTACAATTGGAATTGCTACAGGCAGAAAGGGTACCTGCAATGGCAGAGCCCTTGTCAGAAGTGGTCGGTGCTTTCTACAAGATCTTCTTACCAAAGGTTAAGGGCTTTTTCGAGCACTTGGGCATTTCTCTTTGCTGCTCTGGAGGCTCCTCCATTGTCTTTACCAGAAGCATGTCAGGCCTGTTGCCACCATTCCTATGTGAGGACACTCCCTGGACATAAGGCGGCTGTGCTCTGGGTCTGAGAGCAGTGTTAGCATCCTGGTGCCAGCTGGCACCATCTCCAAAGAGGGATGGTGGCAAACAAGAGATTTTTTGTCCTCATTATGTTTCTTCCTGACAAAAGTCAACTTACCCAAGCACATAAAACTAACTTTAGTTTCCTTGGGGGTGACTTCCTTGCTCAGCCAATTCACTGAATATAGGTAGCAGGAAATTTTCCATGTGGCCACTAATGTTCAAGCATGGAAGAAGCGTAGTGTGATTATTGTATTCTGACTATTCTATTGCACAATTATGTTATGAAAGAAAAAGTTATGTAAAAATCATAGTGGATTTCACTATTTCCTATTTAACTGTCTTAGTGAAAGCATGCATGATGCCCAAAAATTTCATTTATGTAGAAAAAACATGAGCCAGCATAACATAAGTTTTAACATCCTTCTGCTTCTTTACATTAAGACAGATGAAGAAGTTTGATTTTTCCTTTACTAACATAAAACCTTCCACTTTGACTCACAGTCCTTATGCTGAGAGATGCTTCAAAGAGTTTTATTTTACAGACAGTGAATATAGACCTGGATTTTTTGTTGTTGTTTGGCTGCTGTACCTACCAAATTTAATTACGGAAGACCAGAACATTCTCCTTGCTAAACATGCTTTAAAGGTCCAACAGTGAAATATCCCCAACCATGCATCTTAGCTCAACACCTGGTCCACACAACCTCCATTGGGGGCTCACAGAACTACTGTGGTCTCAGTGGGCCAACCCACGATGGAAATGAGAGTCTGCCCTTGGATGAGCTCAGGGTGGTTGGTAGTCTGTGCCTGCTTCAGAGGACCATAACAAAAATAGGAGGGACTAAATAACCTCTTTGTTCACAATTCAAGTAAATATACCAAGGTTCAAGGAGACACAAAGCCTGAACTATGCTGTAAGATGATAAAAGGAATCTGGCAGGATGGTGTGTGGGAAAGCAGGGATTATCACTGCTTGTGTTGTTGCTGCTTGAATCTGAAGGCAGTTTTACTAGCACAGCTCAGCTGCCATGTATCTGCTGGTGTAAGCATGTCATGGGAACGCTCTAATCCTGGAAAAAAGAACATGGTTCCTAGTTTAGTTCATATTGCTTCAGAAGTGGTTTAAGATAACGGCAAAAGATGTCACTCATCCCAAGAACATCCAAGATGTTTATCAGTATAATTATAGTGATTTGAATTCATGCATCATTGTACACCTATGTAATTTTCCTGTAGATTGTACTGGAAATGGAGCTTCTTGAAACAACTTAGTGGCAGTCATTTCATCAAGATTACACATAAACTGGTTAGTGAGACAGGTTTTTGCTGTATCACAAAACATAGATTATTGGCATTTCCCATATGAATATATTGCTCTGGAATTGATAGCAGTACTCCTTGCCACCCTTCCAGGGGTTTTCTAGCAACACTCTGGAATAAACAAAGCTTCTGACAGCGTTATGCTGAATGGCAGAGCAACGTGACTTTAAGGTGGCAAGGACTACTGCTATCAATGGTAAAGAAGCTCTTTTCAGGATAGCAAAAATTGCATAGCTGATTTGCAAATGGAGCCCTAAAGTTTTACAAACAGTAAGCAGCAAAACAGATCCCCTGGAAAATGTCAAATGCAAACTGGTCACTTCTTAAGCAAAGAATGGATATTTAGAGATTTTCTGAAGTTTTCCCCTTGAATTCCCAAAGGGCTGCAGTTCTTAGGGAAGATGTAAGTTCCACATGAAATCTCTCCGGCCACAGGGCTTCACTGCTGGATAAACCAGAATTGTATGAAATAAACTGTAAACATCCCAGTGAGGCTGTTGTACAGTCCGAAGTGGAAGGTTTCCCACTACAAGTGATGTGCCAGCTTAGCCTGAGAGCTGCAGCCTAGGGCAGGAGGAAAAGCTAGTGATGTAATGTCAGCATTAGGGGGACCTAGACTCCTGGAGATGGCTCTTGCTCTGTTTGGAGAGGGAAAGCAAAACATGGTGGAGGAAACTACTGTAATGCAGAAAAGCAATATGAAATAGTGTTGTGGAAAGCTCAGTGTGGAAGCCAACAAAGTGCCTTGATGGGGGATGAAGGGCCCATCTGAGCTGAGGAACATGGTATCTGATGTTACCCCATACCATGCACAGGGCAGGGCGATATTTCCTTATGGAACCTCTCCATTACTCCCGTATTCTCACACATACGGTGGTGCATAGCAACTCATCTGCGGGGCCATCTGCTGAGCTGCTGAAGTACTCAAATTAGGACTGCGACTCTTCGTTCCTACAAACAGCCTTTCAAATTTTGCACCCTCCCATTTGAAAACCTTCTCCTCCTGCCTGATCCATTACATCGCCCATCTTCACCAGCTGGGACTGACTGCTACAGTAGTAGGTGTTTAGTAGCTTTCACACGGTCTCTCACCCTTTAGATTAACAACCTCACCTAGGGTGGAAGCATCCTATGCACTTGCCTTGCACTCTGTGTGCTGCCCCATCAAACAGGATCATTGTTTCAAAGATGGCATGGGAATTCCCCAGCCAGTGGGCAGCAGGCAGCATCTGCTTTTGTATTATGTATTTCTAGGTCCTCAGCATATTGCTGGCTGTGAGTCATGCAAATCTTATGTCAGGCAAAGCAAAAATGGCTACACCGTGCATAGACTATCATTCAAATAGAAAGTGAGATTTTTCAGTGACAGTTTACTCTTTTTAAGAAGTCACCAATTTCTCAGTGACTCTGCTTTTATTTTTCACTGTAATTCTAACTGGCTGTAATATCTTTGAGTGGAAAGTTTTGTACAAAAGATGTTACGCACAATAAATTGAAATTGTGCATCCTCTCACTGTTTTCAGTTTCTAATTAGAAGCTGGTAAATGCTGCAGTTCCCATACCCCACACCACCTCTGCCAGTTACGCTGGAGCTACCAGGAACTCTGATAATGGCAGATCTGAAGGTTTTCACCCAGAATCAAAATCCTCCTCTCTGCTTTTCTCTCCCCATTCCCTTGTTGCTGAGGACCATGGCTCTTGTGCTTAATCTACATCCAGCCAATTGATACAAAAGCTGAAGAGAAAAGCCTGAGGCTCAGCTCTGATATTCAAGTTCACTGCTTAATAAGACGAGGAATCACCAGTCATAAGGTACTGTCATTAGCAGTAAGGAATATGTAGGGGAAACAGCTCAGATTATTTAAGTGTTCCCCATAAATATGGTCATATGGGATAAAATTTGAGACTACCTTTTTTTTTACATTTCTCCTTAAGCTCCTATATTGCTAGAGAACATGAGGTGTGTTTTCTATTTCAGATATTTTTTTCTGATGAGTCTAAGTATTTTATATCTGAAATCTTTTCAGAGAGGTAATACAAGCAGATTTGTGCAAAGTGGTACGTGCAAATGAAAGCTTCAAGTCTAAGCTTCCAGTTTGACCACACAACTGCCCAATTCCAGCAGCTTATTAAGACCAACATTTACTGGGCCTTTCTGTCCATTATGGGTGCATTTTGTTTTGGAAGGAACAAGTTTCCTCCTTCATAGTTGTGCTATATCACCATACCTACTTGCTGCTTTTGCTGTGTAGGGTCGTATGCCTTCTCTTGTCAGTCCCAGCAAGGAACCATGAAGATCCTGCCCTAATCTGGCACCATGAAGTAGATAAGGAGTGATTCTGCATGACCATGTTTCCACTCAGAGCAGGCATCTTGACTGCAGCAACCCTAGGTGCAAGTCAGAAGTGACCAACTGCCCTGCAACAAAATTAGTGGCTTTCATCTCAGGGCTTTCCTCTTCTCCTTGTCTGTCTTTCATGCCTACACGTAGACAGCACATAAAACAGTTCTTTCTTAAAAATCCCCAACCTATCTCTGAACTAAAATCTACAACGATATGCTCATATAGAGATCCCAGTTCCATTAGCAAATCCAGTAAACCCGAGGAATGAGTCAAACTGAAACCTGCCTGTGGGTGCACAGTAAATTCTCAGCATATGAGAATTAGGGCCACTGCTGCTGAAATCTTCACATAGCTCAGGTTGCTAAACTATATGCAAACCATTTACTTGGAAATGTTCCTGAGACGTACCACTGGGGTGCATCTCTCCGATGATCCCTCTCCATCACTGTGTTCTGGGAAGGACTGCATGGCTCCTGCTTTGGCCAAGCTGGCTCTGGCTCTTCTCCTCCCAAACCTGCATTGCTCGTTCTCAAATGTCAAGTTTCACTAAAGCACCTCTAAACCCACAACAAGGTAAGTGCCATGGTTGGGGAAGTCCGTATGGATTTAAAACAGCAGTGTAAAGATACTTGATCTTCTTAGATACCTAGCTAACTATAGCTTATGTGATACTTGGCCGTGTCTACCATCTTTTGTCTTGACATAATTTTATTCAGTTTTAACAATTAAGCTCTTCGTTCTGACAAAGATCAAAGGAAAATATCATTGCAGGCCATTTGGAATACTCTAATGGGTAAACAGCTTTAATTTACCAGCCAGCAAACCAAGTTTACTTATAAAGTTTAGAAGATAATTTCAGGCACAAAGGACCTGGAAATATAATGAAAGACAAATAGCTCCTTTAGGAGGATAACATAAGAGAACTGCAGAGGGTATAATTCATCCTCCTTTCCATTTAGCAATGCTGCTGCAGCTGGTGGTTAAAACTGGGCAATTTGCTGAGCGTGGGCAACAAAATCCTGGAAAGGACAGGCTGTAGGTTGCACTTCTCCTGGCTGGAGATTTCTGTGTAGAAAATGCCTGGTAAAATCTTATTCACTCTGAAGACAGATAAATCATAATAATTGCTCTTTAGAGTCTGAGATAAATGCAGTCTCTGGCAAGGGTAAAGGATTTGACAGAGCCCAAACGAGGGTTTGAACTCCACAGGGGACAAGAAAGCAGCTCTCTCCTTCAGTCTGAGGCTGAATGCTGGTTGTGCTAGAAAACAAGAAATGTCTCCAATCACAGCACCAGCAAACTCCTAATGGAAGAAAACAAACAACGTTGATAGATCCTAAACTACTTATTCATTTTCTGATACAGAACCTCAGACATTCAGTGAACATTTCTCAAGGTCTAAGGACCCTGGGGTTGGCTTGTGGCTGAAAATTACCGAAGTTTCTTATTAAACTAGCTATTCTCATACCTTGTGCTAAGAAATACTCCTAGCTATTCAATTTTCACTCCTCCATTCAAGGAGTGTTAACAAATAAAAACAAAATTTAAAAACACATGCAATTTAGGAATGAGAAAACTGTATTAGGCTACTGTTCTACCCTCTAAGTTAATTGTCCTCTATAAGTTTTATGGTAAATGTGGGATTTTCTGGAATGCCTCAGATTTCAACTTTAGATCCAAAGGTCTCTTGGGGCATGTTTATATTGTTTGTTTGTAGGAAAGAACAGGTTTGTGGAACTACAGAAATATGCACTGAACTATTTTAGGTTATGACTGTGGGATTCTTGTCTAATTCACAAAGAAATTAGATGCCTCATATTGTGTCACATTAATAACTTGTTTAGAAGTAAACATATATATTTAAAGATAAGATCTTCCCAATTAGGCCAAGTGCAAGGCTCTGCACATGAGTCAAGGCAATTCCAAGCACAAATACAAGTTGGGAGGAGAATGGATTGAGGGCAGCCCTAAGGAGAAGGACTTGGCAGTGTTGGTTGATGAAAAGCTCTACATGACCCGGCAATGTGCGCTTGCAGCCCAGAAAGCCAACCACATCCTGGGTTGCATCAAAAGCAGTGTAGCCAGCAGGTGGAGGAAGGTGATTCTGTCTCCACTCTGGTGAGTCCCCACCTGGAGTACTGTGTCCAGCTCTGGGGCCCCCAACATAAGGACATGGACCTGTTGAAGTGGGTCCAGAGGAGGGCCATGAAGATGTTTTGAGGTCTGGAGCATCTCTCCTATGAAGACAGACTGAGACAGTTAGGATTGTTTAGGCAGGAGAAGGGAAGGCTCCAGTGAGACCCTAAAGTCCCTTCCAGTATCTAAAGGGGCTACAGGAAAGATGGAGAGGGACTCTTTATCAGGGAGTGTAGCAATAGGACGAAGGGTAACAATTTTAAACTGAAACAGGATAGATATAAGGAAGAAATTCTTTACTGTGAGGGTGGTGAGACACTGGAACAGGTGTCCCAGAGAAGCTGTGGATGCCCCATCTCCAGAGGTGTTCAAGATTAAGTCAGACGGGGCTTTGAGCAACCTAGTCTAGTGGGAGATGTCCCTGCCCGTGGCAGGGGGGTTGGAATTAAATGTTCTTTAAAGTCCTTTCCAACCCAAACCATTCTATGATTAGTTAGAAATCCACTAAGTTAACTCACTCCTGAGTGAGCTTGGTCCATGTTTCTGTGTTCCACTTCCTATTAGGGAAAAGTCTGACAGCTTACAGCTGCTCTGCTCCCAAAGCTTGCAGAGCACAACACAGCCAAGGGCAAGGCAGGACCAGAGCATCAGGGTGCTGTGCACACCCACAGTGAAATCTGTGAGAGGCTGGGAGGGGACTGAGGAGCTTTGTGTCTAGGGGAACATAGCCCAGAGCATCCAACCTTTGCGATAACATTTTGGAAATAAAGTCAGAGGCAGCTGTCTGCAAGTAACGAGGCTGTCATGCTCGTTCCTAGGATAAGAGCTGCTTTTGCTCCAGCTGACACAGATGGAGGGAGGACTGGGTTCTAGTTCTCATGTTAGCGGCTTGCAGTTCCTACCATTTAGTGAATCAGACACTGGAGCTTAAACAAGTATTCTCTGTGCTAAGGTCTGTACATGAGGTGCATATGCAGGCAGAGCAGAGGAGGGATAAAAATGACCCTCCTGTACAAACAAGGCACTCACACATGGTCACAAAGTTACAAAGATGTTGAGGCAGCTAAAGGTGCAAGTACCTAGGGCTACTCGCACAAGAGCCCAAGCGTGTTTTTATGTATCTGGGTCCTTGGTAACCTGCCAAACTATCCCAAAAAGGACAATGGACTCAAATTTCCTGTTTCTGGTTTCACAGGAGTGTATTTTCTCAAAGCTCATTCCCTCTGTCAGATTTTCCCTTCTGAGCACACCTTTGCAGGGTGAATTTTCACTAGTTCCCCATGCCCTTTGATACCTCAAAGTAACTATTCGATTCACAAGTGTGTGAGGTGCCATGGTTCTACCAGTTTCCTTTGCAAATTTAATCTTGCAAAAAACAAAGCCAGAAGACTTAGCAGAACTCCAGAGGTGTCAATGTTTAGTGTTCTCAAATGTCCACAAATTCTGTTGTAATTTCCTTCTAAGTAGTCTGGGGTTAATGGGACTGAAGAGAATGATAGGAAGGAAAGAAATAATTTTATATTCTCTTTTCTTCTCAACATGTCCCAAATGTCACCTCTGACCTGGCTTTCTATTTCTGGCATGGACTAAACTCCCTCTATTTATTTAGCAGCCTACACACCATTACAGTAACATAGCAACAGTACTTTCAGTTGTGAATTTGAAAAAAATGAAAAGAAAAAAAAAAGAACATATTTTTCAGAAGAAAACTGTTAAGGCATTGCAGTCTAGTAACGTGTCAATAAATGCTTCTATTTTTCCCTTTACAAACCAGTATTATTAGGTTTCCAGTCTGCAAACCCAATGTGATGGGATGCACAGGGGAACCAAAGCAGCGTCACCGTCACAAAGCCTGTTCTCCCTGTGCCAACCAGTCTGTCCCCCAACCCTTCTGTTTGTTTGTCTTAATGATTTTTCAGCTTGACTATTTCTCAGGCTCAGCACAGATGAAAGCGAGAGTTTGGGAAGGATACTGAAACAATGATGGGATTTATCTGGTGCTTTTCCCTCAATTTTCAAAACCAGTTCACCATTATTTATTATTATTAGCCTTCCAGTATCTGAAGGGAGCCTACAGGAGAGCTGGAGAGGAACTCTTTGTCAGGAAGTGTAATGACAGGACAAGGGGTAATGGTTTTAAATTGGAAAAGGGGAGATTTAGATTAGATATCAGGAAGAAATTCTTTACTGTGCAGCTGATGAGGCACTGAAACAGGTTGTCCAGAGAAGTTGTGGCTGCCCCACCCCTGGAAGTGTTCAAGGCCAGGCTGGATGGGGCTTTGAGCAACCTGCTCTAGTGGGAAATCCTTGCCCATGGCACAGGGGTAGGAACTCGATGATCTTTGAGGTCACTTCCAATTCTAACCATTCTATGATTCTATGATTCTATAATCCATAGCTCAAGGGTGATGCGATGCTCAGAGTTATCTGCCACAAAGGAGCAGTTTAAAAAGCACATGGGAGTACCAGTCCCATTTTCAGCTGACAGTCCAAATCCCACTGTTTTACAAGGAAAGTTAGCCAGTGAAGACCTGTAAAAACAGCCCTGGAGTCAGAGGAGTACCCAGGGAAAATATTTTGCAAATCCTATTTCAGTGGGAGCAACGTGCCTAAGTAGCTCAAAAAGCAATTTCCTCAGTTACTCAAGTGCTTCTAATTTTTAAACCTAAGGCCTCAGTGAGAACTCAATCATTTTCTTAGGATGGGTTCAAAATGTTGAACTTCTTAAAAATAAAACTTCTTAAGCTTGCAAAGCTTCAACTATAAATATTAGTAAACAATACAGATGTAGTAGCTGGAACAGCAGTGAGCACTTCACAAAGCAGGGTAGGACTTCTCGTGAAACTGTTTCTTCATTGCTACTGTAAACTCAGCTGGCATCTCTTCAGATGCTTTTTCCTCATCTCATAGCGATTTTATCAGCACACAGTCACCTCTGGATGCTGGTGGCTTTTCTGTGGAATCAGCAACAGATCTTGGAAGCACAGTTTTACGGCAGACATACATATTCAACTTTCCCAGCGTTTATAAACTCAATACTTCTGTAAACTTAGTGGCTGTACTGCACAGTTTGAAAAGCCTGCAAGCAAAACATAGTTCACGCTTGTTCTGAACTACTGGCTTCTCCTTGGCATGACCAGATCATGTTGGCTTGGAAAAATGGCTTCACAACTGTAAAATCCTTGAACTTCTACAATTTGCAAGTCTGGTAAGTAAAAACACATTGTTCACAAAATGCACCCTGCTGAGAGATTACAACCATTGCAAATCTAGAAGGGCTCCTGTTATGGCCATTATTCTGTCCAACAGCAATATGGGTACATAACCCATGGTCCCTGAGACGTGGGAGTCATAGGATGAATAATATTTGTCAGTACCAGAGCTCACAGAAACTACTGTCTTTGTAGAAGAAGCCTTGTCAAAAATGAGTCAAAAACTTTCAGATGACAGTCTAAGTTCCATTTAAATTAACACCTTCATTTATGTAATTTTAAATTCATACAGATAATGACAATTTACTGCCTTTCTGTAAAATGCTCTATGGGAAAGGATATTGAATAACTGAAATGTGCTGTTCAAGGCTTTTGTGGAAAGCTACAAAGCAGTTTTGACTGCAGGGGTTCAGGTGGGGTTTCTGGCATGAGAAGGGAAGGGGATAACAAAATGTCTAAGAACAGTTGTCTTATTCTAATAGTTGCAAAGCTATTAATGAGTTAGCCTCAGAAAGGGAGTATTTTTCTGCCATGAAGATTATACATCAGTTTTTGTTTATTTTTAGCAAATATCAAGTTGCAGCAGATTTTAAAGCTGAGTTTTGCATAGCTATATGTTTGTTGTTGTGGTGGTGTTTTTTTCCTGATGCAACACAAACTGAAACAAGTCAAGGATATTGTAAAGCAGAAAAAATAAAAGTATTGCATTTTATTCAACAATTCTATGAGAGAGAGGAAAATCTATTTTATCTGGCTGGATGTAATGTTTTGACATGCAAATTTCATTTCAAAGATGACATTTTTTTCCTTGTACTATCATATTACTAATTCATTTCCAACTCAAATGAAAAGGACAAGAAAGCAAATAAAACAACTGTTTCTCTATTGAGTAACATTATAGATATAAACTTGTTCCTTTCCCTAAAAATCTATTGAAGTGGTACAATACGCATTCCTAGCTTTTTAATGCATTATTGGTAGAAGTTATGTGTTTGGCCATATTATAGTTTTCATCTACAACAAAGGGTTCACCAAAGTACTACTTGTATGGATTTTCCCTCTAAGATATGTTTGATTGCATCACTAATTTAATTACCACTCGATTTAACATTTTTCTTCTCTATTTCAAACTTTCGTGTTTTTAAGTCTCTATTTTTGAATGTAAAGACCTGATAACTTGTGAGTTTCTGTTTTGAATAGCAACCAATAGCTGAACATTCCTGTGCACTGAAAACATGTAGTCAAAGATTAAACTGGGGCTTCAAGGCTATTATGGCTCCACCCAAATAAATAGTCCAAGGGAAATTATTGCGCTTAACGTTCTGATACATAGGTTGCCAAGAACAGCAGTGTTTTTTAGAAATTATTTTTTTCTTAGAAGTCAGCCTATCTCATTAAACATTGCATTTAAACTACCAAAACATCATTAAAATGGAAGAAAATGGTCTAGAAGAAACATCTCACTTAACCTACTAAAACAAAGTTAAGTGGTAGAAATGGTCTGATTAGCATTTAGCTAATCACAAATGTTTAATGCCAATGATGGAAACTCCTCCCTAAAATAAATTTTCTGCTGTTCTTTTACCAGTGAGATCAATTTGTTCATTTTTTCACAGAGAAGGGAGCACACAGTCTGCAGCATAGGAGCTTCTATACGAAAGGCTTCGTTTTCTCAAAATTGAGTTATTCCTTAATATACAAACCAGATAGAATATGCACTGGATTTTAAGATGAAGTAACATCAGGAAAAACATTAAGTACAAAACTTACAACTAGAAACATCTAAAAGGCTCTGACAGCTTTCTCCATTACACGGGACTCCTAATGCCACTCGGCCTATAAACTAGAGTTGCATAACCTGCACAGGTTGGCTAAGTAGACTCAGTTATTCCAATGAGAGTTTGGGATGTTGATTCTAGAAGGGTATGGAAGGCGGCTGTAACTGTTCAGAAGGAACAGAGCTCAAGACGTGAGGCTTTATAGGAAGCATTTTGGAATTAAAAGGCTTACAGACAAAAATGAAATTCACATTTCTCTTCGACAGTTGCTTTTTGGAAACTTCCTCCAAGTCCCAAATGAGCAGCTGAAGCACTTGACCTCACACAGCACTTAGAGATTTCTTTTAGGAAAGAATGGCAGTGTCCTCTGCCTCTGACACCAGCCCGATGCTAGACTGCTGCTCTGCATCCCAGCCACCCTTAGCAGTGCTGGGGGACTCTTGTTCCTATTACTTGAGTAAACTCTTCCATAATTCTACTTGACTTTTTCTTCTTAGTGGCCAGTAACTTCTCATTTGTTCTCCTGATAAATACCAGAACTTCAGCTAAAAATGGAGAAGTCATCTAGCTTCTCTTACTTTGTAAAACCCTGTTAGTGGGGTACTGTGGTCAAGTTTTGGCAGATCCCCCTAGCAGTCAGAGCTGCCTGTCTGCAGCTCCTTGCCGCTCTGCCCCTTGTGCAGAGACCGCAGGAATGGATACTGCTTTACTAGCTTTTTGCATCTGGTGCATTAACTTTACACCATGATTTGTCTTCGCCTGCAAAACACTCCAAGATGTGCAGTAAGAAGTGTATGGCTAATTTTTCTAACACAGGGTCCATTTTGGACTCTGGTTCTAGAGCTGCTGACAAGGAATTTTGAATTTCAATAATGTTTGAAGAATCCAGTCACTCAAGCAAAGTGGGAAACTTGCCTTTTTTTGAGCAAGTGGTCTTCCCTCATCAATTTGTATAGTACTGAAGATTAAAATAGCTCTTCAGCTGGGGTACAGCTGTGCAGCATTGACTTAAATGGAGCTGCACTGACTCACAACAAGCAAGTGTCTGTACATAGCCCTTCACTATTGCAAACCACAAAACTTAACACTAATGGTAAGTAAATACTGGTGTGGCATTCACAGGAGCCAGTGGGCAGGCTGGGTCCCCACAGGTGAGTTCCTCCCAAACTATGGGACAGCAATTCGAGGACAGGATGAAACTAGTTGCCTGTGAAAAATCCCTTCTCCATCTTATTGGCATATGAACGTTGTGTCTTCCCAATGGCACTGGTCTCTTAGTTCATTAGATGTACTCTGCGCGCTTATCTGTTTTCTGCTCATAGTGACTTTTTGCACTGGCTGTAGTAATTCCTTTGTTTTCTAGGGCATGAAACCATTCTGCCTCCTCTCCAATAAACAGAAAACAAATATTAGCAGTCAGTGAGCAGATATATTTCCCTATGAAAAGTCGCAGAAGCTGTCTGTTCAAGGCAGACGTTACAGAATTGAGGTATGGCAACAACACCATCCTGAGCCTTGTGATTTTGTAAAAATTGTTTTAAGCGACATAAACACTTTTTCCCCTTGTGGCTTGGAATGTCTACTCCAAATCCCTGGTTGGATGTATTCAGCACAGCAAAATCCACCAAACCTGAAGCAGATTCTCCCCATGACATCTAGTTTTCCTGGTACTCATGATCCACTAATACCAATATAAAAAATCTCCAGTGAGGCCAGGTTTTCCTCCCATGGGACTGAGTGTCAAGCTGTGCCTGAAATTTAGCATTTTCAATCTAGAGCATGATGGACTTCACCTCCACCACCACCACTTCCTAGTTTTTGGTAGCAGTTTCTTCCTCTCTCGCCCCTGTCCTGTACCCAGCTCCCCGGGGAGCTCTGGGGGTTCCCTAGCACCCACACAGGCCCACACAGTCCCCACCAGTGCGAATAGCTGGAACCAAGGAGGGAAATGAGAGTGGCACAGCTTTCAGGTCACACTTGGGGGACAAAGAACTGCAACACACATGGATTGCTCTCCTGGGAGACTCCTTGCACAACTGCCTCGTTAGGTAGGCTGTCGTGGTAGATTCACGGGTCAGGTATCAGATAGAGGGAAAAGCACTGTACATGCTGTTAAATCACTATTAAGAGTATTTGCCTGCTGAAGTGAAGCTCCCTGTGCTTCTAATGAATTCTCTGCATTTAGCATTAAGCTCTCTGTTTTTACAGAAAGTTACACTTGGGTAATTAATCTCATGTTCGTTTCCTCCACATGCGAGAGAGCAGCCTTTGTTAGGGAATGATAAGACACTTCTAAGAATAGTGCTACTTAGAGCATCAGCTTTGTAAGACATTACAGGAAAAATACAGGCTCTTAACACCTGCTTTTCACTTTTCAAAGTTTTGAAAATAATGTTCTGCTTACCTAGAGCCAAATTCCAACTTGTTTATGCACAAAAAACCTAACTGCTTTCATCAGAGAACAAGCATAAATGAAGGTACACTTCAGTCTTTAGGTTCCAGTCTCGCAAATGTGTAGTTGTTTAACACTAAATATTCCCAGTTGTTTCAGTGGGACCCTCTGCAGGTCCCAATCTCACAAGCTGAATTTATCCCGTTTTCCAGTCTCTTAACTACAGATTCCACCGAAATTAACGGATTTTCTTGGTGTTTATAATAGATTGAGGATACAGAATTTATCTGTGTGTAAAATAAGACACCCTCAAGCCGGACCTTACAGAGGCCAGAGGCTGAACTGGAAAATGCAAACTGAGAGACAAGCTCATGAGAGCAACTGAGTCACTCCAGCGTATGGGAGATCCCTCCGAACAGCAGAGCAAGCCTGCATTTGAAGCTCCCTGAAAGCTTCATCTCAGAGCATGGGTTTTGCCAGCTGAACACAAAGGGTGGTGTAAAGCTTGGGGATTTATGTATGTTGTCAGTTCAGAACCAGAGCCAACACCATTCTCCTGTAAGCGGTTGACACTTGACACCTATTGAAGTCAGTTTAAACAGTCATTGTTTTAAAGCTTGTGTTGTTTTTAAGCAGTCGCGGTGGTTCAGCCCGAGCTATCTACCACCCCGATGCATGATGCACAAGCTACCGTGCTGGTGAAATTATATTAAAAGTGGGACAAAATAGTTTACTGTGGGTAAGAGACAATTTCCATTCGGTTTGTAGCATCCACTGTGTAACCAGCCATATGAGAAAGGACATTAATCTTTGCTGTACTTGCAGCAGATTTATTTCTGCTTTATTGTTGACAAAGGAGTAGTTCCTAACCAGAAAACAAAAGCCTAATCTGCAGAGATCTGGCTAATCTAGGGGTTGATGTTTGAAGAATAACATAGACCCAATTCCCCATGATTTTGTAGAGCAAAATCAGAGCAGAGCAGACTGCAACTATTCTTGTTAGCTGATCAGAGCCCCTGTTGTGACTATTATCTTGACTGTATAATGGGGGCTTTCAAATCCCAGCTTTATCACATTCTGTTTTCTCTACTTTGCCCTTTTATGAATATTGAGTCATCAAAAATAGCTTCACTGACAGAGTTACTAATGATACCAGCTGGGTGAATCAGTGGCTCTTACATTGTCTAGTGCCTGCTACACAGTGCTATTAGTACTCTTATTACAAATGTAACAAAAATTAGATATCCATATTTTACTTGCAGCTCCCTTGAGCTACATCATAGTGGTTATTTTAGAACTGGAAAATGCTAACTGAACAAAGCAAATATTCAGCCATTTCAGTGCAATACTGTGATCTAAAGGAAGAAACTCTGACTTAGAATAATTTTCTGATGGTAGAATTTACTTTTAACTTATTCTTTCTCCTAGTTTTTCATGCAAAGGAAAAACACGCAACCCAGTTATAGCTACCACATTGTTCACAAGACAGTTATTCCTCATATATTAGAAAAAAGCTCACATCAGCAGTCCAGAAAAAATGCTGATAAACAGAAGTGTTTATGACAAATGATGTAAGCTACGTATATGGCTTGGGAGTGTGACAAATACTTATGGTGGCATCCTTCTAGTACAGTGCAGTGCTCTGGGGTAAGATAGAAGTGCATGACTCAAATAAGTATTACTGATTCCAAAAGCATAACAACAGTAACAACAGCCTGATGAAGAACTATCACAAATGAATATGCAAAATGGCCCACGATAGACTTACATTTTTAATGCTGCCCCAAGCAATTTTTAAAGGGTCATTTATTTCTACCCGGAATGCCATCCTCGCGGCCCTGCAAGGATACAGTTTCCTATGTTTGCAACACCCCACCCCCCCGAAAAAACAGGCAGGCAGATACAGAACGAAACAAGGGGCCCCCTTTACACATAATGCAGTCGCAGCTCTCCATGCATTCAGTGCTCGCTTCTTCTCACCAGCCCCCTTTCAGGAACTTTACAGCATGGCATCTTCTAGCACTGCTTTATCACAAACAAAAAGTAAAGCCGCCTGCTAGCAACCACATCTGGCATATTAAATTGGTAAATAAAACTATTGCAGATGTTGCCTTTAGCAAGTGTCATAGAAATTACAGCGCATCTTAACAAAGCAGACCTTCGGAATGTACAGTATTAGCTTTCTTCAGGAGGTTCTTNTGTACAGTATTAGCTTTCTTAAGGAGGTTCTTGCCCTTCTCTGGAAAAGTGACATCTGAAATGCTGTTACAACAATTCTGTTAGAAAAATTACGGCAACATTAACTGAAACCGAAATGTGGTTTTTAACCTAAGATATGTTGCATAACAACTGAAGTATTAGAATCTTACAAGCCGGGAAAGGTTAATTCCAAAGTGCACAAGAATATCAGTGAAAACTAAAATACCCCGTAAGTGCACGGACTTGGCAAATCTTTTTGTTCTGGTCCAAGGCGAAGCCGAAACCGGCGAGACGTTTCAAAGGCAGAGTAAAGACATCGAGCACATGCCGAAATGCGCTTAGAGAGGGGAAAAAATAAAAAAAAAAAAAAAAAAAAGGGAAAAAAAAAAAAAAGAAGCCCCTGCCCCATTACGACTCTTCGGGT
>VZRU01009670.1:29271-45294 GCA_013398155.1 Pedionomus torquatus | reverse complement strand
CCACACCCACCCACCCAACATTTTTGCGGGGTTCAGGGTACCCACCCACATATTCTCCACGTGCTAGAGAGCAGATGTCATGGCAGCGCCCAAAGACATGCAATTTAAATATCCCTTCATCATTAATTTACACTTTCGTGCCAACGTCACCCCACGCCCTCTCAGCTAAAAGTATTTTTGATAACAGAAAGCTCAGGTTTTATTCACCAGATTTGCAGCAGTTAAATCCAAGCACTGACACTCGTTTCACGTTTCTTACCCAGGGTAATGCCTTTTTTTGAGCACTGCAGCACCTCCTGTCTGATCAGACGGAGCTAGAATTAAGGCAGGAAAAAAAAAGCATTTAAATGATACAATAGTAAGCTATAATCTGTGCTGTGTATGCATTGAGAGATTGTATTTTTCAAATTTAGTAATTCCGGAAAAATATTTACACCAGAATTGTAAAAGCAGCAAACCATCATGATTTTCCAAATGGTCCGGATCAGCAGCGCTGTGCTGACGGGGATTTAAGGGATATTTTATTCTTTTCTTCATCTTCTCCCAGAAGCACGAGGACGTGGATCCCCATGGTTTTTAGCAGAAGAGTGGAACAAAGCCCAGACCCCCGGGGGCTGGCAGGAGCTGAGGGTCTCTGCCCCCACAGCTCAGGGTCCCGTTCTGGAAGGTTTGAGCATCTCTGCAGACGGAGACCCCACAACATCAAAATCCACCCCAGTTTTGAGAGCTGAAGACATCACAGGTGATCCTGAGAACGGAACAGCAAATAATGGGTTTAGTGCCCCATAATAACCCACTCCCACATCAGCAGTGCATTGAACTCCATTCCTAAAAGACTGAAAATCCCAATTTTTTTAAATAGTAGTAAAATCCTGACGTTTCTGTGCCTACACCCAGACTGGGTCCTGTCCCTGGCACTGGGCTGTGCATTTTCGTCCCAAACTAAATAAAGATTTGACAAGCACTCAGCTCTGTACTTCCACGGCTCAGAAACAGCAGCAACCGTACACTGGTTTGGGGTTTTCCCTTCAATTTTAAAATTACTTCTAAATTGTGACCTTGAATACCAAGACTTTGCCTGCAGCAAGGTTTTATTGCCATGTTATCAACTCCGGAAAATAAAACCTTCACATTACAAAAAGAAACAGACCTTTAATTAACGGTAATGATAGTTCTGGGTACCATTACCACACATTTTATCTACGATAAAAAGCTTTTGAGAGAGTTGACAGCAAGTTCAGCCCACGCTTCTCCCTCCTTCCCCGTGCCCAGGCTTCTGGAAGGAAGGAAACTCGCCGCTCCCTCGGCAAAGAGCAACGTCCAGAGACATCTCAGAGGCTTGAGCAGCTGCTCTGTTGGACCCACAAAAGGCTGGGGTGATGGGTGAGGAGCCCCATGGCAAAACCAGTAGAAGATGTGGAAGAATTTGTCCAAAGGATAAAAAAAAACAAGACCACAAAACCCCACCAAAACTGTGATAAACATTTCCCTCAGCACCTTGAGGAAGAAATGGCTTTGGGAAGGACAGTCCCAGGCAAGTTCCTCTCCACACCTTGCTTCTCTTTGCTCTTCCAGATGTTTGTAATAATTCCATTTTTTAATCCCCCGTCCCTCTGGAACCAAAGGCCAGGTCGGGTCTAACATCATTCCAGCTGCAGCCAGAGGTGGAACAGACAAACATCGTGAAAAGACCCTTTTCCTGAAGGGCATTCCAACCTTCCGAGTTTGGGGATTTTCACATAATCTGGACAGAGGGCATCATTTCCCACCAGCTTTCATCTTTATAAAGCCCCAGGTCTCCAAGCTGACCCCAGGGGAGATGGTTTCCCTCCTCCCTCTCCAAGTCTCATCGGAAGGAGGGAGGAAGCGTTGCTTTTCTGGGCACAGGGGGAAAAAAAGAGTCACAATCTGAGCCTGGTGGGAAAGCATTGCCTCAATTTGCTCCTCTATCATCAGGACGGTTACTATGCAAATTGCAATTTGTGTCAACGCTTTTGCAGGCGGCAATTACACGGCACGAGACGCATTTCCATGCTGTACGGAACCGAACCGGAGGGACCGAAACTGCAGATCAGTCTCGGCGTCTAATTGGACTCAGCAAATTTAATGAATAAAAAGGACTAAGGCAGCATCACAACGGCAACACCTCGCACCTGAGGAAAGAGAGGCTGCCGGGAAGGGCTCTGGTGATGAAAAAATGCTCGTTCACCAGTGAGTCGTCGGACCAGCACAGGCCAGAGGAGACACCAAGGAACAGAAAATAACCTTTTAGTGCTGGGTCTCGTTATCTGCACTCGGGGTACAGCAGGGATCCTTGGGACACAAGGGAACAGCATCTCCTCTGGAGACCGCAGCATCCGCAGGGTTATCCAGGGCAGCTGATAAGGAACCCCCAGGTCTGGGGTTCCTGCCTGGTGGGACTTGGCTAAGAAACAATATAAAAAGACCAAGGGAGAGGGAAGAAAGCCCAAAAAGTCTGGTTTTCCCTGCCACGTGGTACCCCGACTCCTCCATCGCAGGAGGCCGCCCTTGGGATTCTCCAGGTTTCTCCAAGACTTCTAGATCTCTGAGACCCAGTCAAATCTCTCAGTAAGGGAACCCTGGCTGACACCACATGCTGTTACAGAAGCCATGATGACTTTCAAAACCACAGCTCATCCTTATATCCCCATTTTCTGTGATTTTGTTGTTGTGGGTAGAGGGAACCTTGCCCTTGCAGCTGATAACTGAAGCTACAAAGCAGAAGCTGCCACTTGCTCTTACTGATGGTAGAGGTGCCCTACTCTACGGTAACCTGTTCTTTACATCAAAAGAAACTATAGTTTAAGATACTGATGCATTTCTCAAATTTGTTTTGGTTTTCCCCAAGTTGCTTGATGCCAAGTCACAATTATGTACTTTTCCAATCAACTGGTCAAATAATCCCCACACAATGACTGCAGGCAGCCACCAGAAGGATTTTAGCCTGGAAGGCTTTGGTGCTCCCCAGCGGTTACGTTCCCTGCCACGGGACGGAGGTTGCGGTGCCCCGTGCTTCTCCTTTGGAGCTGAACACCCCGTTATTGTTGCCACCAGAGCAAGGAACAGCAGCAGCCATTTATTTTCTTAATCTACATCAAAACCTTCCCAAACAGAAAAGACTGAAATTAGGTTCTTAGCACTTGGAGATTGCTCCGGCATCAAGAAGGAGAAAACCCCTGCTACTCCCTAAATTAATGTTTTCATTCTCCAGCAACTCCGGCACCTCAGTCAGGGAAAATAACAGAAGAGGCGTTAATGCAAAATACACCACTTGACCAGAAGGAAAGCATTCCAATATTATGTAGAGAAGCGTCTCGAAGGGCACACCGTGGTAAAATATATATATGGTTAAAAATGAGCCGTGCTTTAATATGTTAACCAGGAACAGAAAAATCAATAGCAGCAATTTAAGTTTGCAAGCGAGAGAAAAAAGCCACGGTCGGGTGAGTGTTCAGAACGCTCCACTTGATGCTCAGAGCTTCATTAGGCATTTTTATTCCCTGGGTTTGAGCAGATACAAGAGACGGAATTTCAAACGGGGAGTGAGACCCCAGCGCTGCGCCGACCCTCCGAGCAGCTTCGCTCACCCCGTTGCTACTCAATGGCAATTTTAAAGGTAGACAGTAAATTAGATTAGAAGCTTTTTTTTTTTCCCCCCTTCATCATTCTTTAATTGGATGTGACCTC
Organism: Pedionomus torquatus; assembly: GCA_013398155.1. Lineage (NCBI taxonomy): Eukaryota > Metazoa > Chordata > Aves > Charadriiformes > Pedionomidae > Pedionomus > Pedionomus torquatus. Next base: position 41,586 of record VZRU01009670.1, on the reverse strand, counting down.
ATTTTACCACTTCACATTTTACCTTACATTCTTTTAGGAGAGGAGCCGTTTCCAAACTTCTGTTGTTCAGCTCTGGGACATGGATGTGGGGAAGGACTGCCCACGGCCTGGCACCCCCCTCCTCGTCACAATGACAGCTTCCCATAGAAGGCATCGTAGGGTATCCCTTTCCTGCACAAACGCCTCATCAAAACCCTTCATTCTCTCTGTGATTTACCCGCGGCACCGAGGATGGCTCCTGACGATTACACACGTCCTGCTGACCTCACGTGCACCGAGCAGCATGAAATAATTCTGCACACAAACGGCCTTTCAGTTCTCTGAGGTATCACCAAGTCACTCCAGAGAGACTCTTGATAACCTGATCGTGGACCACAGGCACCTCCAAGTGCCCAAGCAGCCCTGCCAAGGTCACCATGGAACATCTGTCCACGTGGCAGCAGTTTTATGGCTGAAGGCGTCCCCCAGCAGCTCAGCAGCAGCAACACAATCTCAGTCTCTTGCTCTCATCTACTGGGAGAAGAGTCCCTCAGCCACAGTCAAACAATCACAGAATGGGTTGGAAGGAACCTTAAAGCCCCCCCAGTCCCTCCCCTGCCCTGGGCAGGGACACCTCCCACCACACCAGGTTGCTCCAAGCCCCATCCAGCCTGGCCTTGAACCCCTCCAGGGATGGGGCAGCCACAGCTTCTCTGGGCGACCTGGGCCAGGCTCTCACCACCCTCTACTTTTTAGCAAATTCATTTAATTGCTGCTTTGTCTACAGATGCTATTCTCCTCCCAGCGATTCAAGTGAAGCTGCTGGTCAGAAGCACCATCAATTCAAACCAAGTTCTCAGTTCAAACCTTCCTTCTCGAGTTAATCTGTCCAGCTGAGTGATGGGTCTTTCCCAAGCGTCTTTACGGCAGGAGCAATAAAAATGACCAGATACCAGTAGACACATACTCTGCAGCACATCACCCACGTCTCTACAATCTTACCTTGTTTAATAGAAATGAAAAGCGTTCCAAGACGACTGGGTCAGGACATCTGGTCATTTTTGGTGTCGCTGACCTCGGGCAGGCACCAGCTGGCGAGTACCGTACTCATCTTCATCAGTTTTTTTTTGTGGGCACTTCTTATTTTTTAAAAGAATTTTTTGTCATGTTTTAAAGAATGAATTAAACCCCATTTATAAAGTAACATGGCTCTGAAACCTCACCTGCCTTTCACAGCGGTATCACCTACCAAAGCTTTTTGTTGCACACATCCTGACACCACCCGTAGACCTCTGAATCACCTATAATTAGCTTTTCCACTAAAACCGCAGCAGGTGCTTTTCAGTTTATTATTACTTCATGGCCTCCCCCTGCTACAGAGTCTGACGTAAGGAAAGCCAGATTTATTATGGGCTCAGGAATTATTCCACTGTATTAATGACCAATATGAAGCGAGCTCGTTGGAGGCTGTGCTGTTGTACGAGCACTTCAGCATCTGCGCTGCATCCCGGGCCCATAGAGAGGTAAATAATTGATAGGAAACGGCTCGTTTTTCATCTTCCTGGCCTTTTTTTTTTTTCTAATCCTTTTTTAATGTACATCAGAGTATTCCTAGGACACCCCAGAGCTAAAGGAGGCAAGTTTTGTTCAGGCAACTTGCTAATCAGCACCACGGCAAGAAACGCTGGATATTTTGGTGGGTGCTTAGCAACTCAGCCAGAGCCAGCATCGTTATGATGATGATGATGATATTTTCCAGAATTATTATGTACATTAATGAAGTAAGAAATTGAACATTAGGTACATATGCCAAAGCAGGAAATAACTCACAAAGCTCTTTGATGAGGGTAAGTCCACCGTCACCCAGGGCACAGCGCAGGTGCCAAAACACAACAGGCAGCAACATCTGGTCCTCTGGGCTGGGGTCACGCTGGGGTTCCGGATGACACTGAACAACCTGCAGATAACTGCCTAAAAAAACAGGTCAGAAAATGGTAAGGGATCCTCCTCCTGCTCTTGGACTGCCTTTCTCCTTTGATGCTCTAATCTCTGGTAAGTATATAGGAAATACTTGAAAGAGAAAACTAGAACAAAACCTAAAAACACAAAAAAGCAAACAACAAATGAACAACAACAACAACAAACAACACAATAGAAAAAGTGAAGAGGAATAAGTCAGAAAGGTACAAGAGGAGGTGAGAGAAGAGCGAAGGCCACGTGAGAGAGAATCAGAAGGAAGTAATTGATGAGATTTCCTTTGTGGCAGCTTTAGGAAATAAAAAATGAAAAGGAACCTCGTCTGCAGGATCAACCAGACTCTCTGCACTTCTGATCAACCCGCCCTTCAGAGAGACTGCAGAAAACCCCCTCCCCATCAGGCACTCACGGTGTGCTCCATGGGAAGCCTCATTACCCGCGCGGCTCCACAGCCAGCCCTCTGCTCCCACCAGAACCCACCCGCCCCACGACTCCTCACGCCTCCTAGAACCTGGGGCACCAGGAACCTGTGCCGTGAGTCACGCTCCGTCCACGGTGACTCCCTGCAGCCCCTTGAATGGCACACAGATCAGCTCAAGCTCTCTTTCCTGTTTTCTCACTTCAAGAGTAATAATTTAACTCCTATAAAGTTCATAAAATCCAACTGGAGGGGGAGGAAAGGGCACCCACCTCACTCACGTTGGCTTCTTGAATGGTAATTAGCCACCACACAGGTCCCACCCTGTTTGCATCCTAACACCCATCTTGCCAATTAACTTGTTTTAATGCATCTTTCTCACTGTGGTTTCATGGGACCCTTCTTCTGATTCCATTTCTCTCCTATTTCCAGTTTTTCATGCTGAGTCTTGCTGAGAGAGTTGGGGGGCTCAGCCTGGAGAGGAGAAGGCTCCAGGGAGACTTCAGAGCCCCTTCCAGTCCCTAAAGAGGCTCCAGAAAAGCTGGGGAGGGACTCTGGATCAGGGAAAGGAGTGATGGGATGAGGGAGAAGGGTTTGGCACTGAAAGAGGGGAGATGGAGAGGAGATGTGGGGAAGAACTTCTTTGCTGTGAGGGTGGTGAGAGCCTGGCCCAGGTTGCCCAGAGAAGCTGTGGCTGCCCCATCCCTGGAGGGGTTCAAGGCCAGGCTGGATGGGGCTTGGAGCAACCTGGTGTGGTGGGAGGTGTCCCTGGAGGGCTTTAAGGTCCCTTCCAACCCAAACCACTCTGTGATTCTATGATCTTCAGAAGTCTCCCAGGAGCACACGCAGAGCAGCAACAAGTGAGCTGGGGCTGAAAACCAAAAAGCTCTGAACTCATCACTGCATGGTGTTTTCATCATTCCCACCTGACACTCAGTCCCTTCACTCCTCCATCCCAAGTCTTCTCTCAGGAATTAAGTGCATTGGCACGGAATTGGAGTAGCTCCCCGTGTCGCTCTTCCTCAACACAGAAGCTGTGTAATTCCTCACTAGAAATTAAAATCAATTAATTTCATCAGAGCGTGTTTTCTTGAAGTTAGAGGGCTTACTCCCTCTGAGCAGAGATGAAGAATAAACACAACTGGGATTACAGCTCTCAGACTATTAGACAAATGGCATTTCTTTCTCTGGGCTTTCATCACGGGCTGTCAAACAGGACAGCACATCTCCTGTGCCTGATGCCAAGTCCCTGCTGCTCAGAAGGAACCTGGAGCGATGGAGAAGGGTTGGGGAGCCTGGTCGCCTCCAGCCTGCCATAGTCCTAGGACTTCTGGTCTTTACCACAAGGTCTCAACCGCGTGTTTTCAACCCAAATGAGAAATTAAGCATTTGTCAGCTTCATGAGTCAGAGCTACCAGAAATAATCCATTTTGTTTCCCGAATACATCTCTCTTCTAAATAAGAAACTGTTCATCAGCCTGCCTCGAAAATCAGATCTGCTTCTCCCCGTACTGGAAAAAGAAGACGGATTACTCATAATGGTGCCTTGTATCCTATTACAGAAACCCCGGGAGACGGGAAATGAACAGAGCTCTATGTAACCAAAGAACACGAGGAGCAGGTTCACGGAGTTGAAAAGAATTATAGAGAGACTTCATGATTTATAAAGTGATACGCGTGTAAGGCAAAAGAAGAAAGTTAAGCCATGAAATGAAGACACATCTAGTTAAGATAAATTTAGTTTAATTTCCCTGTCTTCTGATGACTGGGAATACCTAAAGAGCCTTTGATAGGGACAGCATGTCCCTCCACCTAAGAAAAAAAAGGATGGGAAAGAAACGCAAAAGGGAAAGAATGAGCTGAAATGCAGAAGCAGCAGGGTCGGGTACCTGGGGAGAGGAGATCACCTGCCCCATGGGGAACACCCAGTCCAACTGGGGCTGCCAGTTGACACACACATCTCTGGAGATCTGTTTTCACTCATCTGTCCAGCAAGAATAGAATCACAGGGGAGCTTCAAAAGCCTGTGGTAAAGCTGCTTATTTTAGCAACTATTCTACTCTATGCCTCCACCACCCTGCGCCTGTGCTGTGCTCAGAGATGGTGGCACTAGGATATTTCTAGGTATTTTCTTTTATTTGCCACAGCTTGTCCTTTGTTCTACCTTGTTTTGCTCGCAGATAAAAAACAAGTTGTTGCCTATGTTCATTCCTGCAAGGTATAACATACGCGTGAACCCCACCTGGGTGCGAGACCACAAATAGCAGCAGGGTCCGTCCCCGGGCAAAGGTCCCTCCAGAGAGGAGGGCAGAGCAGGATGGCACTGCTCAGAGCAGGGCTGCATTGAAAGAGAGCAGCAGTTAAGAGGCAAACCAAAAGGAAACAGAATCAAAGCTGCCCCTGAAGAACCTGGCCCGAACGGGCTGTGTGTACAGTGATGGAATGGAAAAGAAAAAATAGTTGGCTTTCAAGCCTGGCTAAAAATAGGTCACTCAAACTTCTTTCTAATGCCTGTAAAGATAGGAAGGGACAGCAGAAATGAGAAATGAGGCTGCCCGTGCCCAAAGCATGGAGCGGATGAGGTTGGAAGAGACCCATGGAGACAACCCAGTCCACATCACAGCATCCCAGTCACCCTGCCTTCTGCATCGCAGCTGAATGCGTATTTTCCTTCATAATAACACTGCCAGTTTTGGAGCGTAACTGCAGACTGATGATTTCCCTCCATCTATCCCCAGCCCAGGCCCAGACTGACTGGACGTGTACCCCACAGGGGACTGGAGCCGTTTGCTGCAGCAATTTAATATCTTAAGTTCTATTTACAGTTTAAAAAAAATTGCACATTACACAAAGGGTAGGCCCCCGGCTTTATTTCTTGGAAAGGGAAGAATCTCTCAACAGAAGGGAGTTAAATCCTGGAGGTTGCTCTTGCCAACCCCAGGAGGAAAAACTTTCTATTGATCATTTGGCTGCCAATGGAGGATTAGCTCTTCAATAGAATATCTAGAACTTACTAAAAACATGCCAAAGAACTTGAAACTTAAGACCATGACCTCTTCTGGGATGCCAGTGCCTCCGTGGGGCACCTGGCCCTATGGAGGATGGGTCAGTGCTGGCCATCAGAAAGGCTCCCAGCTCCTCCCTGCCCACCACCAAGTGCTGGCAGCCTCTAAAGGCTTCTGCTGGATTCTGCTTTTTGGTAGGGCTTTTACCTGGGCAAACGTTAAGAACAGGGCACCCACTCAGTTCAGTTTCCTTCTGCAGATAAAAACATGGAAAAAAAACCCCAACCCTTAATGCCCAATACTATTTCAGTACAACATCTTCTGTTTACTTCCATTATGGATGTTAGCTCACCGTGACTCTAGATCCCCAGCGACACAAACACGCCGAGAATCGCTGCTTCTTCAGCGGGTCGCCCAATGAGGTTGTTTCTCCTTTAAACATCTTTGTGTTTTGGTAGGCTTGATAAAACTCCCCGCCGTTTACTCAGTCGTGTCGCATACATCCTGCTTTGTGCACTTCTGCAGATTTGCCACGGCGCTAATCAGCTCAGCCTATTCTCCTCTAGGCTTGAATGAGATGTACTACATTAATCAGTTGATTGTTATTAACCCAGTTACATTGTATCTTTGCATAATGCTGCTCCATCTCTAAATCCATAGTCTAATCAGGTATTATGACATACATTTAATTATACTACTTGTGCACTCCATAACAATCCTCTTATTAAGTGACGGGGGGGGTTATGATTTAAGCCCTATGAAATTTCAGCAAGGCAAAGGATGGCAAGGCTGGTGTGGGGGTCAGGGTGGGGTCCGAACTGACAAGGCTGCTCTTTGTTGGCAAAAACCCCTCGTGTAGTGTATCCCCAGAGGGCAGAAAAGCACCGCCCTCTCCATCACTTCTGCAGCCAGACCAGAGCAGGCAAAGGTCCTCTTTGGTTCTGCTGAAAACAAACCTCTGGGGTCCCTCACCCAAAAAGCAGCCCAACCAACACCGGCCAGGGTCAAAGGCAACTGCAAAAACTCTGCAGCCACCTCAGTCAAAACAGAGGGGACCCAGTGCCAGCGGGTCCGTGCCTCTCACGGGAAAACACATCGGGCTGTGGAGACGGAGGCAAGTCCCCAGGAGGGAAAAAAATCCCCAGCAAGAGCCCAGAGCAAAGCCACGCAGACCCTAAACTGGAGAGGGAGAGAATGCAACAGATCGTCCTCTGAAAGCAGAATTAACATGTATTTCTCAATCAAGAGATGCACTTACTGTTGTCCAGAGGGACCTATCAGCCCTGTGGGACCAGCAGACAGGATTCCGAGGTTGTCAAAAGAGCCAGGAGACACCATGGTGAGGCTGCTCTTGGGAGTCACTCCAAGCACCCATGACCCATGGCTGGAGAAAGGGGAACGTTGCTTCAGACCCAAACAGGGCAAACCCCAGCTCAGTCTCTGGGAAGACCATGGATCTTCAAAGCTTCATGCAACTGGAAATGGCATCTGTGAAAGGCAAGAAGGAAACTGGGATCATGGAATGATTCAGGTTGGAAGGGACATTGAAGATCACCCAGTGCCACCCCCTGCCCTGGGCAGGGACACCTCCCACCGGACCAGGTTGCCCAAAGCCCTATCCAGCCCAGGTTGGATCACCTGGAGCCTGTGGAGGACGTTGCTGTGGCTGCTGCTGCCCCTCCCCTTTTGGTGGAAAAGGAGGCAAATACAGGTTTGTTTTGCTCAGGTAGTGGAACATCAGGTTTTTCTCTCCCAGGGCAAATCACGCCACAGGAGAGGTTAGAGCCGGGCTGTCTCTGTTAGCAACGTTTGCACTCGAGCAAACTGAAATATAAAAAAAAAGCAGATAAATACATTTTAGCAAATATAAATTTGCTAAAACAAATCCCTGGTAAACTGGGGAGGTGAGCCACGTCATTCAGCAGTGAGCAGCACCCTCCAGGCAGAGGCAACACTGGAAACTAACACACACAAGAAGGAAAATAATAACAACTGCAACTAAAACCTCAGGGGATGAAACAAAGGTCCAGGCGCAGATCAAAGCCCCGTCTTCCCACCCCTGAAGTCTGGCCAGAAACCACCCATGAAGACAAAACGTCCTGGTTAGTTCAACTAAAACCTGGTTGCCCAGTTGCAGCCGAGCTCAGGTGGCAGCTACACTATCCCCTCCCTTCTTTTATCCGAATTTTGATCTAATTATCTAAGTTTGGAAGCACGGATGGGACTTCAGCCCAGTAAAGGCCTCCATCGATTTGGATGGTTATTCCTCAGCACAAACCTCCACATCTGAATAGGAGTTTCTAGGGTCCCAGTCTAAAACAAATTATTTGAAGCAAATAAAGCTCTTCTTACGCGTTTTTCCATGGTATTCAGACAAACTTGGGAAAAGATTGAATTAGCTTTGTAGGACATTCCCTTGTTGACAAGAGCACGGCTTAAAATATGCACAGCTCTTTGCAGGGGTTTAGCATCTACAGACAGTCCTAATGCAGGGATGTATTTTTGGATTTTATGCCTTACACCACAGGGTAAAGTGAAAATATATTTAAACTGTCATCCCAACATTTTTTTTTTTTTTTTCCTGTAGACATCCCACAAAGATCCTTTGGAGAAGCGGACTCTTTTGTCAGTGTGTGCTTTAAATATTTTATTTCTCATTTTATTACCTGCAGCTCTAATCAGACTTTTCACAGCGTAGAGTCTGGTAGCAAATAATTCAGCTGCCAGAAGGCTTCAGCCCCACGAAATGATTTTAAGAACGCGTGCAGTAAATGACACAGTAAAAATGTAGTTTACAGAAAAATTATCTTTATACGTTTTTCCGCAAAAACACGTGGTTGCTTTGAATACCCAAACCCAACCGCCCTACACTCGCTTTGCAGTGTCTACGTGAACTTTCTTGGAATCATTAATGTGTTTTAGTACATTAATAATTAACCACAAGCACGCTATACAACATAGACACGGCTTAATTGATAACGTGTTTACAACCATTTTGCAAATAACGAGCTAATTGCTCCAATTATGTATTTCTCACTCATTTGAAGCTGCCGAGCTCCGCGCTAGGTGCGGAGGGAAGATGCGCTCTCGCTGGCTGTGTCCCCCCCCAAGGGGGTTCAGCGAGGGGACCCAAGGTGACACCCAGCCCCAGGGACCCCCCGGCTGAGGGGCAGCGGGTGGCACGGGCTCAACAACAGCCAAACCACAGTAAGTCTGGTCCGGGGGGGAGCCAGGGGACAGAGACCCCCAGCCAGCTTAAACACGACCAGAAGAGGCGGGTCTGCTTCACCAGAACCCAGGATAACTCGCTCTTTACTGTTCCTCGTGCAGCGGGGGAAGAGGGCGTTGGGTGAAACTGCTTCAGTTTAACAGCGTTTAGTGGAGGAGCAGGAAAAACAAGCCTCAGGGTTTTAGTACCAAGTTTGGAATTGCATGTAATTAATATCACGCACCCAAGGCAATTATAACCAACGGCCGCTGATTCTGTCCAAGGTCGCGCCTGCTTCACACTACACCCACTCTGTGTGGACACTATGGGCTACTTTATATGCGCATACGTGCCCCCTGTATGGTCGGTGAAGATACCAGTCCAAAAGGCCCAGTCTAGAACCAGAAAGGTTCTTGAGGTGCCAGAGACACAAGCTCCTCCACGTTCGGTGTTGATTTCTTCAAAGCCATCTGCTCTGCTACACATTTGCTTTTCTTTCCTTTGTTTTTTTTTGGTTGGTTTNTTGTTTCCATTCGCTTTTTTGTTTGTTTTTTTTTTTTTTTTGGTTGGGTTTGTTTTTGTTTTTTTTTTGGCTTTGGAATTAAGAAAAAACCTCAGTGTTCATCAGAGACAGAGGGGGAGCCAGGCTGTGTCAATGGAAAAGGTGACCGGTGCCCAGCCCTTGCAGGGACAACGGGTTCCTCACTCAGTTTCCTTTAGATAGAGTTTCCTTTGGGTCTCACCACTTGGCAGGAGCTCCTTGACGCAACTCAGAAAGAAAGAGATGTGCCTGAACACCCACTCAGTGCTCCAAGTGGACCTCTCCCCATCCCGAAGGACACCAAGCCCAGGCCACACACAGGTTGGCCAAATCATTGCATCCAGGTGGAAAAACTCTAACCATTAACACAAATCAGAAACGCACCAGAAGGAACAACAGTAACATTCCTTTAAGAAAAAAACGCTCATTAACCCTAATGAAGAAGAGCACAGCAGCACCAAAACCTGGCCACGTCCATCGGGCTCAGCTGCCCAACAAGGCGGTGAAGCTGGAGGAGCGCACCACATCCAGTGGCAGTTGAAATGCAACACGGATCTCAAGTGGAGGAGGACTCAGGCTTCCAAAAACATCAGCTTCAAGCATGTTGTAGGAACTAACAAGCGTAAAATGAAATGCAGAGAAGTGAGAGAACTATCAGATGCTATTTCTCAGGAGCACAGAGCAGAAACAAGTCAGATCCAGTAAGTGCCAGGACCTGATGAGGACACTCTGCCCAACACGGGCAAAAACCTGAGTGAGCCCAGACGAGGAGCTCGAGCAGAAGATAAAGAATTGCTGTGGAAATGCATTAGTGAGATGGCCATGAGGATGTCCGGGCTATTTCACACCGATTCACTGAAGGAGATGCTCATAAAAAACCCTCCAGCAGATGAACAGCCCAGTAGCATTTTATAACCTAGAATAAACCTCTCAATTAAAAACCCGTAGAAAAGTAGAAGACAAGGACTGTTCGGAAGCATTACCATTAGCGTTAAGTAGCACAAGAGACCTCTTGGACTGAGGAGCCTCAAAAGATATGGGAGATGATGTGACATTTGCCTGCTGAGGATGAAAACACGCTCTCCTTTAACTCATTCCCATCAAGAGATTTCCAAAGAGAAGGAAAAATGAGGTGAATGCAGCACAGGAGGACAGAGGAAGTTACTGTACCAACTTATTCAAGTAAAAAAAAAATCTTACAGTCAAGTATCTTTATCTTTGTAGATCACAAGAGACACAAAGAAACCCTCAGGTCTAAAAACGGTATCTTCTTCTCAGCACTAAGATCAGTCTGGACCGACAACTTGATTTTGTCACACCCCGTTCTAGATGACTAAAGGGCCAGAAATCTTATTACAGAGATAACAGCCAGGATTTTGCAAAGCTCTCGGGAAGGGAAAGGCTGAGAGATGCTGCGACTTCAAATATTGAACATAAGAGGGGAAAAAGAACCCTTCTGTGATATAAGGATAGACCCTAATTGCAGTTTATTGTTTTGGAAATTAGGTAAATGAGAAGTTGGATGTAATAAACAGCTTTTGTTCTTGGAACAGGTAATCAGCTGTAGGAAAGGGAGCAGAGATGAGGCCAAAAGTTACTCACGTTTTCCTCTGAAACCTCTTGCAACAGCAGCTGCTGGGGAAAGACAGGGGGGCCTGGGAGCCTGGTCCAGCAGGTGGGACTGAGATCCTCACCTTCCCAGTCTGGTACCTCTACATCTCCATAAGATGATACCTTGGGGGAAAAAAAAGGAAAGGAAAAAAAAAAAAGTATTCATTTATTGATGAGAAATCTTTTGAGCCCGTTTCCAGCAGCAGCGATCGATGCTGTTCCCTGTTCCCAGCACTTCAACCTCTTCAGAAAGAAAATTCCCCCGCGCTTTCGCCCACCTCTTGCTGCAGCAAAAACCCACCCTGTGGTGTCCCATCATGGGGCCGGCGCTGGTGGGGCCACCACAGGTGTGGGACATGTGGCAGCACCCCCAAAGCCAGCTTTAAGGTTGCTCCCTACTATTGAGAAACTCATCGTGCCTCACCAAGAAGGAAAATTATCTGAGCCAGGGAAAGCGAATGTGGTCCATTTTCATTTTGATACAGGGAGATCTTAAAAAGTTGGGGGGAAAGTTATGTCTTCTCAAGAAACAGAGACTTTGCTTCAGATTGGAAGAGGGGGAGATGGAGATGAGATGCGGGGAAGAACTTCTTTGCTGTGAGGGTGGTGAGAGCCTGGCCCAGGTTGCCCCGAGAAGCTGTGGCTGCCCCATCCCTGGAGGGGTTCAAGGCCAGGCTGGAAGGGGCTTGGAGCAACCTGGTGTGGTGGGAGGTGTCCCTGCAGAGGTTGAATTCAGAGGGAGGACAGCTCTGGTCCATGTCAGCTATTTGTTAGGACACGGAATATTTAGTGAGCCAGGAGCTTCACTCCCCCCACGGCATCACAAGCTCCACAGAGGCCGTTTGTGCCAAAGCCCAGCAGCACGCCGGCTCCAGCGGAGGAGCAGTCACGAGGAACACAAGGTGAGGTAACAAAAGGCTGGGTTTTGGGGGTTTTTTGTTTTTGTTTTTTTTTTTCATGAAAAATGTCCTTTCCCACAAATAGAGGATAAGAACGATGCCCAATGCAGGAACTGGGGTTTTGCCTAAGTACTTTTCTTATTCTTCTCATTGGTTTTACTAAGATGTACCGGGAAAAATACAGTTCAATCTAAACTAGGATTTTCACTACATTCCCCAACTCATTTCTTTTTAATGTTTAGGGCTCGGTCCAGCAAGTACCCAGGAAGCAGAGGCTTCTGTCCTGCTCAAAGCCATTAAACACCATTTCATAAATTCGGCGGAAATCTCTAGATTTTGCTTCCTGATGGAAAGATAAAAGCTGCCACCGCACAATGAGGTTCTGTCTGGGTGTGAAATTCGGGAAAAGAGGGAAACCACAACCAGACGGAGGGTTCCATCCTGACGGGAGACACAGGCAGTGCATCGCCCGGGCGCTGGGCTTCGCTGGCTNGGGGGGGGCATGCTTTCTGGGCTTTCAGCAGATTTAAATTCAGCCCTTCATAAATCCTTCCCGCTACGCTTGTTTAGGGCACAGAAGTAAGACTCTGCTGAACAAGCGATGGCAGCGCCAGGGCTCAAAACTGCAAGTAAATCTTCCTCTGCCTCCCCTTCTGCCACAAGGGCTGGCACAGGAG
>VZRU01009670.1:0-18670 GCA_013398155.1 Pedionomus torquatus | reverse complement strand
GGGGGAGGTAAAGCCCACCTACAGCCCCCCCCAGACAAATCCTCCAGTCCCACAGCTGCAGGGGGGTGTCATCCCCCCCCGAGCTGGGGCAGGAACACACCGCTTTCAGCAGCATCTTACCAGCACCAGGGTGAGATTCAGGCACCATGCCCCAGTCACACCAGTAAACTCGGGAGGCTGGCAGTGGGGCTGCTGCTCTGACAAAAGGAGGAGTATTAAATTTACCCAATGGGGCTAATTAATTACCAAAGCAGGAGCCCCCGGGGCCGAGCAGTTGAGTCTCCAAAGAGGAGGAGCTGGGCTGGAGCTCCCCTGCCTCGACCGCGCTGTGCTGGTGCAAGGAGTGCAGGACATGGAAATGTAGACACACAAACATATGGAACATATGGAATATGAACAAGCCCTCTGCCCTCCTGGCCCGAGGCACCTCCATAAATACCTTGGAGCAGGACCCTGTGAACCTCCAACACTGAAATTCCACTACCGAGAGTTTTGAAGGAAAACTACTGCAGAACAGGCAGCATTTTGTATTTACCCCCGTTTTAATTAAAGGCTCCTTGTTCCTAATTTGACCACAGGGAGGTTACTTTTTGGTGTAACACTTTCTTTTTTCTTTTTTAAATGAAGTAGGTTACAATTACTCCTGGCAGCCACCTGGATGCATTTGCAATTCACTCAGAGATTAATTACGGCTTGTTTTCATGAGAGGGACAAGATTTTTTTATAGTGATTAAAACCGAAGTTATAGCATATACTATTTTATATTAATTACTAAAATTATTCCTAGAGAATTAATACCTGGGTTGAATTAAATCTCAATCTAGGAATACTGTACCATGTGTAGGTTCGTGTTTCTCCGCACTCAGCCTTTCCTGGGACAGAGTCCAGTCTCGCTCCCAGTTCCAGTCTCTTTAGATTCTATCTAGAATTGAAGCAGCAAAGCCCCAGACTTGCTTCCAAAACCTTCCTTCTGCTGCCTAGAACCTCTCTCCACAGACAGTCCTGACCCCTCCCCAGGAGGACGTGACTCCTCGGAAGGGTCCCTGGTCCTGAACCCTGAGCAGACACTGGCAATTCTCCACAAGCACCTCCAAGACACAGACCAGCCAGGAAGAGCTTCCAGCAGCACCCCTCTGCTCAGAACCTGGAACTGGTGAGGTTGGGGCTCACCAGTGCTTATCTGCTGGGTGTCACGCAGGGAGCCGGTTCCTCTTCAGGCTCCAGACCCCTCCCAGGGGCCGTGGTGTCCTTGTCCCTGTCACTGGCTCCAGCCAAAGCCCTTAACCAAGTGCAACTCGCTATTTCACAGCCAGACGTCAGCTGCTGGTGTCGCTGTCAGGCGCAGCAGTCTGTGCGGAATTAACCAGAAAGATTTCAGCATTTCACAGGCACGAACCCACCTCCCAAGCCGCAAGCCTGCCTCGTCCCCAACGCCGATGTCAAGAATGAAACTGAAGCAAAATTTGTTTCTTCTCTGGAAAAGAAATACCCTCCTGCACCCACTGGTGGGTACATCTGCGCTGCAGCCCATCACATCGCACAGCATCACAGGCGCTGAAAGAGTTTAAAAAAAAGAATTAAATCTTGTGAATACAGAAGAAAAGGATTCCTGATGTCGATTGCCAAAGCCACAGCCCAGAAACCAACCCCTCCCCTTTACCTGAAGGAGCACTGAGGATACAGCAAAAGACTGGCCTAATTACGGAGTTTATTGCCTCATTTCCACCCTAATTTAAATATGTCCAAAAAGCTACGCTAAAATAGGTTGAACATCTGAAATTAACAATTACTGTACCTACTTAGATAATGAAGATGCATAATGTATGGCTGAAACCCATTAATAACACCTTCCTAATGGGACACCACATTAAGGTTTCAATAGTATTTTTCTCACTCGCTCGACATGAAAACAATTATTAGGAGGTACAGACAACGGCTGCGCTCCATACCAGAGGTACGCTCGTTAATATTCTCCTAACGAGAGCTGAGCCCAAAAAAAAAGAAAATAGAGATGCAATTTAGTCCTTCATAGTCCTGCAATGGACAGTGCTGTCGTTACTCACATCTCAAGTATCTAGATGCAATAAACACACAGAGCGCAATAACGAACCCAAAGTTCTTTAGCACTATATTTTAATTGACTTTGAAGATCTTCACATTTTTGTATCTTCAGCAGAAACACATTCTCACAGGTAGCCTGGTCTTGGGAAACAGAGAGCACAGAAACGGCCTTTAATCAACCCAGATCGATTCCACAGGGCTACGTTGTGCATTGCTCCGATATAAGCTATAAATGAATAATTGTTCCAAGGATTTCTCTTCCCATCGATGTCCTTTTCCATTAATTTTCTCCCTTCAGAGCAGGCAACAATTCCCCGCTGTCCCTTAGCTCCTGTAAGGACACACACAGAGCGATTACTGTACTTGAGGATGAGAACATGCACCAGGTGACCCACTAGAGGTCCCTCTTGACCAACACATCGAACTTCAAAATGCATTTAAATTCCATTTTGACTATTCGTTAAGAGACAAAAAGATTCACCTTCAGAAGAGCAGGTTATCATCAGCTTTAGCCAGGGAAATCCCCTGGTTTATCTCCTTCTGGACATAACCCAAGACATAGTTTAAGCACACACAAAATTGTACAACATCCAAAACGCCTCCCGTAAAATGAGAAAATGACCATCACAGACAGATTTAGTGGTACCAGGCACGAGAGCAAGCCAGGTGGGAAGAGATTTGTAAGGATTCTAAACAAGAGGTGCTTGCTCGTATTATCTTGCTGATTTAATTTCAAGTTCTAAGGCTGTGAAGTTGCTAGAGAGACAGGGAACACTAGAAACACTTCTAAAACATTGTGCTGTGGAATATATATTCTTTTCCCACATCAAGAGAAACGACTTCCTCAGTTTTATTCCATATTACACCATGGTATGGGACGCATTTTAAAATACTGACAACGTTGATGCCCCCACACGAGCGAGTCGGTGTGAACTGAGCACAGTCCATCGATGCAAACTGACGTATTTAAATACCAGGGAGAGGAGGATTTTGCAGCATCTCTGCAATGCCCAGGACTGTACTTAATGATGACGGAAATGTCCCAGATGCTTGTTAAATAAATAAAATTAAAGTAATCTATATAATTTAAGTAATACCAGTATTTTTAGAACTAAATGAGATTTATTGATTGCATCTTCCCAGGAGTTACAACGTCTGAGGAATTGGCTATAAAACATTCAGACAAGAATGGGCTCAGGAGTATTTGGGGTTTAGAACACTGTGCCTGCTCTGTTAGAGAAATCAAAAACCACAGTAACAGATGCAGATCTATTTTTGTTGCTTCAGGGGCTGTTCAAACAACTACAATAAACCTTACATTCTTCCAGGAATGAGACTCTTTGGCAGAAAAAAACCAAACAAATACAAAAAAACCACCCCACACCAAACCACGTCTCACCCACCGTATCTGAGGAAAGCAATGTCAGAGGGAGAACTGGGGAGAGAAACCTGTAAAAATGCACCCATGGGGGAAAAAAATGGGTCTTTACAGTAACAGTAACTGACCGCTGTCAAGAAAATACATTTCCCTGCTAAATCTCAGCAGATGAGAACACCAGAGATTTAAAGCCCCTTTCGACTGTACATTGAGCTAATAGAAGTCACAGGAAAAGCTCCCAAATCATTCTGTTCCAGGATCTAGGGGCAACGCACAGAATTTCTGTTACGGGCAGAAAACATTCCTATGGTTTTAAACAAATGGTCAATTTACATCTCCAAAGACATTCTCCTGTTCCTACCTTAACAATGTCCAGCCCTCCGACGAGTTCTCCTTTCACATATAGCTGAGGATACGTTGGCCAGTTTGAGTAGGTTTTTAATCCTTGCCGCACCTACGAAGGGTAATCTGAAATGTAAACTTCAGCTTCAGTAAAAGCAACAAAGCAATCCTCAGTGATGGAAAAACTTAATTACCTCTTCATCTTCCAGGATGTCAAATGTCTCTTAATCAATGCTAGGAAACAAAAACAACAACAAAGTCATCTGCTGTAGAGCTTTGTAATGCAAGACCCTCAAAAATTCAACAGGGGTATGTTTACAAGACTGTGTCCAAATCACCAGAATTAACAGGGAAGAGGAGGTAGAAAGTCAATGCTTTATGCACCAAGAATTGTAATGTAAAAAATGCCCAGTTTCATGGGAAGCACATGATGACAGCGTGACACAGGGAAAAATTCAGCCCTGTAGCTTAAGCGCTGATCGAACAAAATGCGTTCAAAATAATTCCACTCACAATTAGTTTAGAAAAAGGCAAAGACACACATGCTACGAAGGTTCTTACCAAGGGATGCACCAGCTGTAGCTATTTCACCATCCTCATATACTACTTGTGTAAGAGCCCAAAAATATAACACCTGTGTAAACCTGATTTCTAGTTGATTAATGCCCGAGTTCTGCTGTGCAATGCCTGGTGGTGAGCCCCAGCACGTCTGGCACCACCCAGAACGTACGTGTCTGAGAGCTGACACAGGCCAGTGGCAAGGAACACTTGGAACTGCTGCTTATTTCTGAATTCTATATTGATATATCTTGATCTGTTCTCTCAAAAAGTCCATTCTATCATCTAGTGGGGAAGGGAACTGCTTCACCCCGGAGCAGCAGCACAAACAAAACAGTTTATTCCAAGGGAGAAGACCCCAATCTCTCACTACAGAAAGAAAAAAAACACTTTGAAGAGGAAAACTGAGGGCAGGTATGTGAGAGGCTTCCAGATTGAGGAAGCAGAAGAAGAGGGACCTCTCTAAAAGGAGTTGCTTCTCCAAGTGGAAGGATGGTTTTCCTGTCAACAAGCACAGCAAAAGAAAAAGAAAAAAAAAACAACTTCAGTCCCATTGCTGAAGCAGCACACCAGCTGAGGCGGTACCAAAGGAGGGCAGGCAGTGCCTTACACCATGGGCTTTCACACAAAGATACTTTTAAAATATTCTCAAACAAAGAAAATTATAATCAGGGAAGCCTTCCACTAACATTTGCCAAGTTCTTTTTTTATAAAGTGTCTTTTTTAAATCAGAACTAGTTTCCCAAATTAAATAATAATTAAAAAAAACACTTACGTACCCAGTACTATTTATGATTTCTATAATTTGCTTACTGAATCCACATTTTGCCATCTAGAATGCAAAACAAACACGTGTTAAAACATGTATCTGCTGTATTTAGTCCACAAAATTCCAGGTCCTGAAGCTACGCTAAAGCTATTACCAATTTATTGCCAGTGACGACCTTACCAGATGAGCAGTATTGCTAATCCCTTTTTCGTTCTTTTTTTTTTTAATATTCTTTGAGCTTTCAACAGCACTGTATGTCTCTCTCTCTTTACATACTCTGCTGAAATGTATGTAAACATCGAGGAAATTAAATGCTTTCCTCAGCTGTGCTGTGAAATGATACGCGGTGACTCCGTTTCCCAGGTTTGGCAACACTATCTTGAAAATTAATTAGGCTTGATCATTTTCTAAGCATTCAGAAAGCCAAAGCCACAGGTGGGATGGATATAAGCGCCTGACATGCATTTGGAAAATAGCCGTGTTTTATTTTGAGACACACGATACCCTTTACCTTTCGTTCCGGTGACAGCAGCAATCTCTAGTCAGCTGATAAATAGGCAAATAGGCTCCATGTACAGCAGCTCTCTTTAAATCTTTAATTTCGGTTGGATCTACTGCAAACTCTTCACATTGACAGTATAGGGACATAGAATGTCCAGCAGTTTTTTTACACATTGAATTTTTAATCCAGATTATCCCTTGCCCAAACTATTGCCTTCTTCAGGCAAGACGCAGGTTTTAAAGGAGATGGAAGCGCATCTGGGTAGAAGACCCGAGCCCCAGCAGCTCCTCACTGTCCCAGCACAAGCCACAGGGCTCCAGTGGCCGCAAATTGGCTTAGTAAAACAGTCTATCACACCCTTCAAGTAGCTGTGGTTAATAAACGGAGAAGGCTCAGGGAATAAAAGAGAAAAGGAAATGGAAAAAGGAGTCAGATGAGCAAGCTCAGTCTCCTTCCTCTATACCCCTTTAAAAAAATACCCTACAAATGCCTCTCCCAACTACCAAAGGGAACAGTTTATCCCCTGGTTACTCTGAGTGTGTGCAACACAAAGCAACAGACTGACCTTCCGCCTTACAGGCGTGTGTTATTGTTGGAATCCTCGCTGTTCACAGTTGTCTATCCACAGTCACTACCTTTATTTCAGTGAGCAAGATAATTAAGTGCCACTTAAAACCACTGGGCACAGCCCATTCCATGCACGGGAGAAGAGCGTCTCTTTTTACGGTACGTGCCATTATACTTCAGCCTTAAAAAAAACATCTAGCAGCTTTTTTCAAAGGTGGTGTGAAAGCATAAAGTCAGAGAGATTACAAAGGCCAGGACGGCCAACCCCATTAGGGCAGAGGGAAATTTGAAGAAATATGTGTCTGGAGATACAGTTTGGGGCAATAATCAAAGCATACCCCTTAAGTAGGACACTCATCAGGGGCAAGCACCCAGCATCAGAAGAAAATCCATTATCTGCAAAGACTATCAATAACGAAGACCAACAGGATGTGTCCAATTCTTCCATTCGTTCCTGAGCTGCAGCTCAACTGACAGACGTCGCAGCAGGGCAGCAAATCCCCCGCTTTTACACAGCTAGCAGCATTTTAGCAACACATTTCCACCAGGTAAAGCAGGGATTACAGAAGCACCAAATGAAAAGACAAATACCAAACTTCCCAGCACCATTTGTTTTCATTAAGCAAGGGAAGGAAGGTAATTGTCACTGTTTAAAAAACTGTTTAAATATAATGTAATAAAACTTCTCAAATATAACTTAATCTTACCTGTTTGCTTCCCTTCATAAAAAGCATCACAGGAGCTTTGTTTATCAGGTTTTTAAGCCTAGAGAAGGCAAAAAACAGAAAGACATAAACCAGCTCAGTTATCACCCCAAGCTTTGTTTCAACAGGAAAATAAAAACATAGAATGACAGCAACTTACAGCTTCACCAAGTGCATTTAAAGCATTATTATAAGCACCTTTATGGATTGAAATTGCTTACATTAACTCAAATAAAAACTTGAACAAACCCGTTACTATTAGGACAACAGTTTACTCTTCTAGATTGACCTCTAAGCGCCAAGCAACAGTAAGTTTAAGGAAAACCGTTGGTTCAGGGTATTTTAAATCCAATGTCTGCATTCACTGACACTTTTTCACATCCTGACTATAATGCTCAGCATGTTTAAAAGACTAGTTTCTCAATAATCTTTAAAGATTATCTTATCTTGAGAGAGACAAGAAGGAACCTATATATTCCTGCTACAATTAAAATCAAGAAATATAGTACGTAAACCCTACTGGAATAATATAGCTTAACACACACATGACAGCATAACCTTACATTAAGTGATGATGACTGTACAGAAAATGGAACATGTTAAATAACTGCAAGAGTTCTGTGATTAAAGAAAATCTTGACACGCTTCTGATAAAGCCAAAGAACATGAATTTATACAGGGGTTCCCCACTATGCAAACAAACAAACAGGAAACCTCAAAACCGGGCACCCTTAAAACAATGAGATACTGCATCACACCTGTCCTCCAGCTTCTGCGCCTTCGGGCAGAGCGTGTCCAGTTCTCCAGATGCTTCAAGTTCCTGAGGAGATCGGGGAGAAGAAAAATCAGACGTAAAAAGCAAGAAAACCCATGCTTGTACCAAGACAACTACCAAGATCAAGAATTTCTCAGTTTCTAACCTTGATAATATCAAGTCCACCTATAAGCTCTCCGGCTACATACAGCTGCGGGTAAGTTGGCCAATTAGAGTATGTTTTCAGCCCCTGACGAACTTCTTCATCAGAAAAAATATCAAAACTGCTAAATGAAATACCGTGTTTGTTCAATATCTCCACCATTTGTTTGCTGAAACCTGCAAGCACAAAAAGAGGAATTATGTATCGTTTTAAAGGAAGCGTTCCCACATCTGTACAAAACCTTATTCATTTAAGAAGTGAAATTCTTCTAGGTAGCATGTTCAGAACAACTCCAGTGAGTTATTCTTTAGTCTCTCAACGTTATAAAGAGGCAAAAAAACAGATTTATTACTGGACACAAAGCAGGAACTGGGATTTACCCCCACTACTATGTCACCAGTTTAACTTGGAAACGTGGCTTTTATAGCATTTTCTACTACTTTTGCTTTAAGAGCATGTCCTTTACTACCCCATGGTAAAAGGCAGAATCCTTTTTATTGTTTTAAACTCTTCACGTTCATACGAGCACTCGGTATTTCTGCACTACTCTTGTGACACTTTCACACAAATTGCTTTTGTTTACCTTTATGACAGATCTTCTTCCTGCCCTACTCTGACACCACTATCTCAGCAGGGCATCAAACACTGAATATTGGGATGTAAACATCCAGATTTTATAAGTTTATCACGTGGCAGATGCTAGGAAAAAAAGTTTCTCCATTCTGTAACTAAGCATCTTTTCCCTGAAAAAAAAAATCTTAATGTTATTTGTAAAAGTTTTATGTATGAAAATGTTAGTATTATAGAAGTGTTGCCCAGAGAAGCTGTGGCTGCCCCATCCCTGGAGGTGTTCAAGGCCAGGCTGGATGGGACTTGGAGCAACCTGGTGTGGTGGGAGGTGTCCCTGCCCAGGGCAGGGGGGTGGAACTGGGAGGGGTCAAGGTCCCTTCCCACCCAAACCATTCTGTGGTCTATAGTGACCTATATCTTCTTAGAGAGAAACCTCCACAGAATTTCCCTTTCAAACAATTCTCCTTCTACTCTATTTTAAATTCACCGTTCTCATTAAAGTGAAAGATTAAATTGATTTCTTTTAAAAGACGACAAATTGTTTTTCAAAGCACTCATCTCAACAGAAAGTCCCCAACATCATTTTGAAAAAGCAAAGACACCTACAGACCTGCCCACAGCCCAGCTGTGCCCTGTATGAAGTCCATGCTTTATGGGGTACCCTAAAGGAAACCTTCAGCTGATGTCGAAGATCACCTTCATCCCCCTGACACCTGCACTGCCACGAAGCACAAGATCCTCCAGAGAAGACAGGGGCCCAGGAGATGTCTGACAGTGTTCTGCAGGGATTTACCCACTAAGGGAAGAACTGAGCAGAGATCTGTGGGCCTTCACCACACAGGGAAACAACAGCTTCATCGTCAGGGCTGTTGATCAGACCTGGCCTGCCCACTCCACCGCTCCTCCCCAACACATTCACTCTGCTATGAAAATCATGCTAATGGGAAAAAAAGTGCTCAGTACTTTGCAACACACTGAAAGATTCCGGAATTTCATTTCATTTCTAACATGTGGTCTTTATCCTAAAGTATTTCAACCCCTGTCCCTGCTGCTTTAGTGGAAGCCTGCCCGACAGCACTATTGGGTGGTTTGCAAAAAGGATCCAGGAGAATTTGCCCGTAAATCAATGCACTAATAACACGTGATTTATATCTTTGCCAACTCACTCTGCTTTGGATTCAAATGCCCTTGCAATCCTACCGATTCCCTCAAAGAATCCCAACAAATGCTGTGCAGACAAATGAAAAGCTCTATACAAATACTGAGAAAAAAAGAAAAAAAGACAGACAATGTTTAAAAGCTTTAATAAAGGAATAAAAAAAAAAGTAAAGCAGCTTTAAATGGGAAAAAGAATCAAAGTGTCATAGAAAAATACCCTTTGATTTCAGCTTGCAAGACTACCTAATAGTTTTTGAAATATGGATTTTTACTACAGCTTTCTGCAGTTTTCACGATGTGCAATTTATTGAGATATGAAATAACCGTATTTGTATGTACAGCATCTAAGTTGCTTTTCTTTCTACAACTGAAGTGTTAAGTTCATGTACAGCCTGCAGTAAAACACAGATTCTGAAATTTTTCATACATCTGGGAGTTCATTAGTAAACAGCTAAAGGCTAATTGCTGACGGTTATTCCATCGCCAATATATTAATTCGTTTCTACTGCAAGTAACTGGGCTGCGGGGGGAAGCTTTATTTTAGCTGGAAGCAATTACATGCAAACTAGGAAGATTGATTGGTTGGGTTTCGCCGTGAAGGTTCTGGCAGCAGTCTGGAAGCGCTCTGCTTCGGGATAAACTGCCACAACAGCTTTACTTTCCTAACAAAAGATTTAGGTTGAATTTCTGAAGAAATGCCATACAGGCATTACAAGGAGTAATTAAACCGCTAAACTAAACGTTTTAAGCAGTCATCTAGATGATTGCAAACGCCACTCCAGATTCTATGCAATGAAAAGACCCTAAATAAATTAGGGTATTGATGAAGCAAATAAACACTACCGCAGTCCAAAGGAACCCGCTGAAATAACACGGGGTGTATACAGCACACAATTGCCAGCCGAGGGGACAAAAGGACTTTAACCATGACCTGGCTTTTCCCCATGAAAAAGTTCTGAACTACAAGGAAATCCCCCAAATACACCACTGGACAGGGCTCCCTCTGCTTGTCAACCACACAGGAGGCTCCAGTGGGACTCAGTTATTTGTATCAAAATAGATACAAATCAAAAATATCTTCACCTTTAAACAGGGACGGCTCCTTTTATTTAATTCTATTTTTATCACTCCTGCTACTGTTACCACAGATCCTTATCACCTTTGAGTCAACTTCCATTCCAGAAGCTTGACGGACCCGGCTGACTAACACCTCCTGCTGCTGCCAGACACCATCCCAGCAGGTTAAGGCAAAGTACTGAACTGCAAAATTAAAAGCTCCAAGTTCAGATGATTTAATGCATTGCACTCCATTTTAGTACTTCTCATTTTAATACAGACATCTCTTTAGGTGAGCATCTCCTGTGTACTTTCCAGGGGGTACCAGGGACCAAAGGCAAGAACTAAAAGCTTGATGAAGTATCTTCTTTATCACACTATGAGATGCAAAAGAACCCGTGTTACACTCTTCAGTCACTTTAAGTTCCAAAATTTAACTAAGGGAACAGCAATTCTCCAGCTGTGTTTGGGCCGTATGAAAACACTATATTTAATGTTTCTGGGTGTACAGGGTGCTGTTGGGATGTATCTCCCCAAAATCGGGTAAATGTGACAACCAGCCCAAAGCGAGCTCCGTCACAGGGAACACGAACTTGGGAAAATCCTTACCACAGCGGGGTTCCTTCGGAGAGCCCTTCATGAACAGCATGCAGGGGGCGGCGTTGATGAGTTTCTTCAGACGCAAATTAAGATCTTCTTTTGCCCCCTCGTTAGAGGCAGCGGGAAGGGAAGCGCTGGCTGCGTGGCGCTGCACTTTTTTGGTCAGCTCTGGAGCATGTGCACCATCTAATCTGTCCACTTTCTGGGAATTCTATGGAAACCAGAACACAGGCTCGTGTTAAAGGATTAAATTCAGAATTTGTCCTGTAATAAAAAGAATAGTAAAGCCACCATATAAAGTATAGATTTTCAGATGCAGGGTGGATTAGTGTATTGATCTTTTAGCCAGACTTTAGTTCCAGGACTCGTACCATTCTGTTGGCTGTTAATGCCAGCGAATTTGCCATCAGAAGAATTTATTAAAGAAGATAATTTTATTATTGCAGACAAACGTGACCCAGACTTGTCATTTCCACCAAGAGGTTATTTCCTTGGGCTTCTGCCATGTCGCAGAACTATAGCTCGACAAAGAAACAGCACTGGAAGTTTTCTGACCCAGTACAAGGTACAACAATCAAACCAACTATGTAATAACCCCAAAGCAATTTAGGGCGCTCTGAAATGTTACATATAAACCGCAAGAACCATTTCTATCTATTTTTTTAGGTTCTACTGGACAGACTTAAATCAGATATATAATTGTTTCTTCACCAAGAAAGTTCTTTAGTTTCTGCTCGTCTGGCAGTGGTATTAAAAAAGTATCTGTATTAAGAGTTCACATGGAATCCATTTTCTCTTAAATCCAGTTTCTCTTACCTTAAAGAATAAGAACGTTGGAACAGAACTAATTCCATATTTTTCAGATACTTCAGGCACAGCTTCAGCTTCCAACTGAAAAACAACCCCCCCAAAAAAAACCAAAACAAGATTATTTTCATAATCTTCTTTAAAGTTGGACTGTGGATGTCAATCCTGTCTAGAATGTTCTTCTTGGCATTTTATACATTTTAAAAGGATTTGATGCAGAAGTTTGTGACACATTTGCATTTAAATGAGACTCACTGGGTTGGCGTGTCATCCACTGAGCCCACACAGTGTCAAAACAGGTTCAGAGGTTTTTATTTTGTTGCACATTTCAAAAGATGCCCAGAGGCTACGAATAAAATTTTTGGTGCACTAGTGACCTAGTAAATTTTCAATCATATGCAGCTACTACTATATTGAAATCCATAAATCATTGACCCCAGTTATGTCATGATTACAGTGCTTATTTTCTGCCCACAGCAATCCTTGCTGTTTGCTCTATTGACTAATTTCAAGGGGCAGTACATCATGACTGACATTTGCAGCCTTCTGCAAATTATGAAGAAGAAAGGAGTGTTTCTTCAATAAGCTATTGATGGCTACTACATTTTAGTATTAACTCCTGCACGGCTGCCGGGTACTGAGCGGCCAGCTCGGAGAGAGCATTGGTTCTCAATTTATTCAGCATTCAAATGCATCCCTTGAAATTACACAGTGTGGTAATTTGCCAAGAAAATCTGTCATCTCATTAACACAAATCTGTGGTTCTCTGTGCGTACACGAAGAGCTTACTCAGGCGAGAGAAGATCTAGTTGGGGGCTGTTTAAGACCAGCTCTGTACCAGCTGCAGAGTTTGTGGTTAAAAAAAGCAGTAACAGTTCTAAATGTTTCAAACTGAAATCCAGTGTACAGAAGAAAAAGCCTTTCAAATTCTTATTTGACAAACCATACAGTGACATTTCATGAACAAGCATCTAGAGAACTACTTACCAGTTTGCTCCAGCCCGCCCCTGGCCATCCTTAAACATTCTAGAAAATACTGTGTCTGTTCTCACTATTAACTGAGATGTATGAACCTCTGAGTATTTTAGTATTACACCGTGTTTTGATTTGCTCCAACTGTACTGGCTCCCGATGAACTCACTGAATCCAGAATCAACCCTAGAGAGCAAGTCAAAAGTGAGAGTCCCTGCTTCAGCCCTGTTTCTGTAAATCAGTGCTCCAACAGGATCAGAGAAACCAAAGCCGTAAATTGAAAACTGCAAATAGATTCCAATTATCTGGTCTCTTTCAAGCGGCAATGATTGAATGATTTCTACCCATAATGTTCATTTTCTTTTCCAGTAAAATTTCCTACTTGCTTGGCTATTTATGTCCCCCTTTTGGTGAGGTTCACACATACAGAATAGATTTGATTTCATATTTCAATAACTTGCTCTTATCGGTACAACTTTCGAAACCGCTGTTAATAACTGCTTCTGGCTATAACCAACACTTTTAACCAAACATTAACAACAACAAACCAACAACCATTTTAACCAAACCACGGCTCTCAGAGTTAGGCCATGCAACAACCAAAATGAAAACTGAAATCAGAGGGACCTCAAGATTTACTGACAATTTTGAAACTCATTTCATTATTCCTTAGCTCAATTCCAGAACACAACAGTTTATCATTTGCAGAGCAAGACCCTGCTCTTGTGCAGCCATCTGGAGTCACCCATGAGTTACCAGGTTCTTGCCAATTAAAAGGCAGACTCTGGCTGTTCTGGAATCCAGACCAAAATCCCACAAAGAACTTCCAAAATCAAATACATTCCTCATGCTGGGCTCCTCCGCTCCCTCCCNAAAAAAAAAAAAAACTCACAATCTTTTAGTAGCTAATTTTCTCTAAACGAGTCATGTTCGGGGTGGGAGGCAGGGGAAGGGGCCATTATGTTAGCTTTGCAAAACTTGATCACTTCAACCTTGCTATTAAAAAATAAATTGCAGCTGAATAAGGGTTATAAATAAATAATACATGACTATGAATAATAAAGAGGCAACTGAGAGTTTTCAACTTTTCTTGGACAGACCAAAAGCTATACCAATGCTATGTAAATTTAAGCATCCTGAATTTTCAAACCATTGAAAATCAGTCTTTTGAAGCTCTAAGTAATAAAATACTGCCAGTGAAATAGTTCCATCTTTCTGTGTCAAAGAGAAATACCGACTGAGAAAGGAATCATTAAAAAAAAAAAAACCAAACAAAAAAAAACCACACAAAACCTAAAGGCTGTAAGAAATCAAATTAAACTGCTCCCACACAGCCGGCTGCTCCATTACTCCCTGCCCTCATAATCACAGAAGTGTCTCATTAACAAGAGCAAGTTGTTTTAAAATGAGCAGCACGTTGATGAAGTGCATTCATTTTTCCCTCCACACCGGTTGCCTTACCAGGATGAGCCGACAATCACAAAAACAGAGCAGCTCCTTTGTGTTTATACCACCCAGCGCCACACCACTGCCACGGGAGACAGCATTGCACAGAGTAAATTTACCTCTCTTTAAACTTCTTGAAGTTTATTGTCCGTCTTTAGTATCAGACAGAAAAATCGCTATGAATTCTGAGATGCATTTAGCTAAGCACTAAGATCACGGGAACAAATGGAATCTCCAGCAAGTAAGAAAAGAACAGAGTTGTCAAATTAAACCCAAATCCATAGACAAAAATCATGTTTTAAAAGCGTGGCTAGCTAGAGAACTGAGGGACTGAGACACTGCAGGCACAGAGAAATTTAAAAGCCTACTTGTTAACTGGAGTAGACAGTGGGGAAAAATAAATCCATCATTCTACACTGATTTTTAACGTTTTTTTTCATTGAACAGCACGATAAAATGAAGGTGTTATTTATGCTTGCAATATCAGCTTGGAAAGATGAACCCAGAACTTTCATCCCACAGACTGATGGTGCATCTCTTTCCTACATTCAACCCGCATCTTTACACATGAAGCCACAAAGGAACTTCAGAAACAACTTTACCTGTATTTTGTCATATTTTACTTGTACTTTGTAGGAACAGCTCGCCTCCTTTTTAAAGAAGCCCAACAGCCTGACTTACCTTCACAAAGGTCACCTGCGTGTGTTCCTTTGCCAGCGCTGCCATAACCTCGTTCATCTGAGCACACTGAGGAGCCCATGGTGCCCAGAAATGGACAACTACAAGGGACCTAAAAATGAAAAAACACTTTTATTAGCTCCAACTTCTTAGTCCTCTTCCAGCTTCAATAAGCTTCCCTTGAATGGCGTTACTTATGTGCAGCATTTAATGACGAGAAACCCCACACGTGAACAGAAACCCCACCAAGTACCACACTGTAGTCCTCATGAGCACAAATAAACACGTTTGGTGACAACGGCAACAAGATATTTGCATCCCATTTTCAATTCTGTTCTCCAGGTTTGCTGAAGCCAAAGCCACTAAATACTAAGGAATAATGAATAAAATATACTAATATCATATACTAGTTTTAATCTACTTAGAAAGAGACATAGAAATCAATGCAACCATAGTGGAGAAGCTCTTTAATGTCTCTTATTTATTAAATATATAAATATAAATAGTATAAATTTGAATAGCTGTGCAGGCAGCGCGACACTCGTACCGGAACAGACTGTGCTACCTGACCACATACTCTGAATACAGCAATACACTCAATTCAGGCACAGAACTTTAAAGTTCATAAACTCCATTTCCCAAAGCAATTCTAGAAAATCTCAGTAGAAACNCCCCCCTTATTTTTTTTTTTAATTATGCCATCAGTCAGACATGGTTCTGCTTTAAAAGTTAATTAAAACCAGCAGAGTTTACAGACTAGCAAAAACTGAAACTGTAGAAAACCAGAAGTGCCTTGTTCTGCAAGTGCCAGCCTCACAAATTTAGACCTGAGGCCAGGAACAATTCAGGACGTCTTCTCCAGGGCTCTCATCTGTACAGATTCCTCTCCTATACAGGTCACCAGCAGCAAGGATCCCAACGGCAAACCGTCCCTTTAATTACACCGAAGTAGCTGTAACGCTCCTTTGAACTAATTCCACTGCTCACAATTGACATTCAAACCCCAGTAAAGTCTCGCTTAAGTGGTCTACTCTTTACTTCTAAATGGGATTTGGTATGGAGTTCTGGAGACAGCTGAGACCACATCTTAACCACAGTTAATGTGTGAAAATAATTGGTTGAGACAGACTTAAAACGTGTATCTTTTTTTTTTAAAAAAAAAAGCCATAGCCTGTGGAACCAAAATAGCAAGATGCTCCCTGAAAGGCATAACTAGAAAATAAATGCTCCATAGGACACCCTCCTTCTGGGCCAAGATACAAGTATTTTCTAAGTATTTACAATCTTCCTGACAGGCAGCCCACATTACAAGCTAATTTTTCCAAACCATAGCCTAAGTAACACAATAGACTACAGAGCAATAATGGAAGTGGTTCGATAAATTTGAAGACATTGGCTCCGCTCATCCTTTGCAACTCTAAGATCTACATACATTTTGAAAAACAATTAAACCTTGAAAATTACACTTATTCCATAACATGAAGCCTACTAAAAACTTGGTGTCGGAAAGACTAATCTTCTGAAACAAGAGCTGCTATGACATTGTCAACAAAGTGCCAGCAGCTGCAGCTGATAAGTGATAATTCTCTTAGTTTGGAAAAATCAGGAATTCCATTAAAACAAACAAAAAAAAACAAACAACCTTCTCCTTTCTCACTTTATTAAGTGCATGTTTAATTTTTTTTTTATGCCAATAATTTTTAAATTCACCTGATAATCTAAATATAGAAGGCACCTTAATTCAGCCAGTGTATATAAAGCTCTACCACCACCCAGAAATGAGGAGATCATTAAAAAAATCCCATAACTAGGATTTGAGGGATTTGTTATGCTCTGTGAGAGCAGGTCTGTTTGGTTTCTTAGCAGTAACAGAAACCAAAACCAAATATTTTGAAATGAAGCAGAGAAGAGTTCTCAGTACTATCAATTCATCTTAGGATAAAAAAACCATGATTGAATAATCAAGTCCATTAAAGAGAAAACTGAACGATGCTCCACGGACAAAGGGCATGAGAGAATTACTGAGGGTTTTGCCGAAAATAACTTCAAAATATCCTATTTGTTCCTGAAGCCATTGTCATTTCAGTATGTCTCAAGAAGCACGTGTGTGGCCTTCCTCTGGGATGCCCCACACAACAATTCAGTGGAAGAATAACTCCAGAAAAGAAAACCAAAAGTCATGCAGCAAGTCTGGAAGAATCCAGTTTCTTCTTGCCATAATCATCAAAACTTTCTCATTTTTCCTTATGCTCTCTTTAAGAATGCGATGCTGCTGTTTTCATCATCCTTCTTAAACCACTCATTTAAATTGATTTTCTCTCCTTATTTGTTTAGAGGCCCCTTGCTAATGCAGCAGTCAAATGATGTGGAAATGTTTCCATACAAGACCTAGTTAAACACGTACATAGTTAATGGATTAAAAACTCTAATAACAGTCACCACACCTTTGACTCAACACGACAAACAAGCAAAGCTCATAACCAAACCTGTCTTTCCCAACTACGGCAACCCAGTCCCTGCAGGAATGGCTGTTGTGACTCTTTCCCACCAAAGCCAAGCGTGTGCAGAGCATCCCCCACCGGGTCTGTGCCCCAAACCTTCTCACATCAGACCGAGAGCCATGGCTCGGTGGCTACAGGGAAACAGTGGCCTTTGCTGCAACACCAATGGGAAGACATCCCTGTTAGTCATGATTAGAGCCTAAAACTAGGAGAGGGACTCTGTCACGAAGAGGAGTGATAGGACAAAGGGTAATGGTTTTAAACTAGAAGAAAAGAGATTTAGATTGGATATTAGGAAGAACTTCTTTGCTGTGAGGGCGGTGAGGCACTGGCCCAGGTTGCCCAGAGAAGCTGTGGCTGCCCCATCCCTGGAGGGGTTCAAGGCCAGGCTGGATGGGGCTTGGAGCCACCTGGTGTGGTGGGAGGTGTCCCTGCCCAGGGCTGGGGGTTGGAACTGGATGATCTTTGAGGTCCCTTCCAACTCGAACCATTCTATGATTCTATGAAAACCAAATTAACGAGAAACCAGTCCTGTCACACGGGAGACAAGCAACTGAAATTGCACAATGTTTCTCAATAATCAACCTAATGCTGCTGTTTTTACCAAAAACATTCTACAGTAAGCGTTTCCCCTGTTGACACCTTAGGGGTCAGAAAACAAAGAAAATCCTTGGGTTGTACGTAAATTCTGTTTTGGACAATTTTCCTGCCGACCCGCTCCCGGAGGCGGGCTCAGCAGCTCCAGGAGCCCTCCCTGGCCCGGCGCCTCAGCTCTCCCAAAGACTCACGAAAGGGGCCCTTAAAACATAAGCCGCCAAAAAAGCCGAACTCTAAGCCCTTCTCACAACTACGGGCTCGGTGTTTTTTATTTCCCCGCCAAAGTTTCATTCAGCTCGGAGGCAGCGCCGGGCCTGCTTCCCTCAGCAGATCCCGGCCTTTCACCGAACTCGGCCCAAGCACCCGGCGGCGGGCCCCGCTCCCCCAGCGCCCACCTAACCGCCCGCCATCCCCGACTCACCCGTCCTTCTGCTGCAGCAGCTGCTGGAACTGCTCGGCGGAACCGGCCACCGCCACCTCCCCCGCC
>VZRU01009667.1:4440-40048 GCA_013398155.1 Pedionomus torquatus | reverse complement strand
CAACCCCCCTGGGGGGACCTCAGTCCGGACCCCCTCAGCCTCGGCAGGAGGAAGGTTGCCTTAAAGAAGCGATCTGTAGCCGTGGATTCCAAAGGTGGGAGGAGGGTGTAGGTTGTGTCGCCCCAAAAAGGGGCAGTGGCCGCTTCCCTTCGGGGTGCTTGTGAAGATGAAGATGCCTTTGGAGGCATCCCTTGTTCCGAGGGCCAGGGAAAAGTAAAACTTAGGCTTTTTTGGCTCGCCCCATGGCCTGAGCTGAGGGTAGGTATCCCGGGCTTTCCCGAAAAAAGGAAGGGTTGGATAGGCTGGGGTTGGAATTGTTCACTGAGCAACATCCCTTCCGTGTTGACGCGCTCGTTGTCCGTTTTATGCTGCAGATAAACTTGAGAATTTATTGAAACAAATGTTTTTAGAAGGTCAGTTGCATCTCCTTTTCTGACCATCTGCCTGGTTCTGCATTTGAATCTGTCAGTTTGGGTGGGTGGGTGATTTAGCAACCCTTTATATCTGTTGGCTTCTCAGAATTATGCAGGGTTTTTTTTGTGTGTGTGTGTTCTCTGCTCGTTATTCCAACATAATTACTTACTTACATACTGCAATTAATTAAAACACCATGATATTGATAACATTTGAATGGCTGGAAGGTGTGATGTGGGAGAGGGGATGAAGACTTTTGTAAAGCAGGACTTCTGTTAAATAAAAGGTAAAATAGTAAAAATCCCACGCTGACTCCCAGGGAGTCACTTTTTTGTCTTTGTGAAATTTTGTTTTCAGAATAAATAGAGCTTGCATATCTTAGGCAGTTGTTGGTATCTCATACGAGGTGGCATATCTATGCTTTTAAACATCAGTGGTGTTATGGCTCCGAGATAAAGCTGTTTTACTGGGTTTGTGTTCGTTAAGCTTGTCAGGAGCCTGCAGTGTATCAGAATCACTATTAGGGTAATCTTATAAGCTGGTCTTTTATTTTGTTGTGTTGTGATATTATAGCGTTATCCTATATTTACTTGATCTCGGTGAAGAAATCTGCTGGCTTCTCCATGTATGTAAAAAAAAAATCCTTTAATCCTTTCTTAATATAAAAATAAAAATCAATCCCTTCTTTTACTTAAAGCAGAGGGATTTTTATCAGAGGGGCGTTTGGGAGCTGTGACATGTGGGGCTGTGCCCAGAAACCTGGGAGAAATGCAGCCTTTTCCTTCAAATGGGATGTAGCAAGGGCAGGATCCCCGACTGCTGGGGTAGTTAGTGCTTGCCCCTCGACCTTCATCGATGGACACTTCATTTCTACGGCAAAGTAAAAATAGTTTGCTTTTACACGAGGTGATTTGACATGTGCTTTTCTGGTACACTTCCTATTCTCCGGCAGGAGTTCACTGTTCACACGGTTCAGGCTTGTCTTCATCACACGCTTCCTGTTTTGAGTCGCTCTGAAAACAGATTTGACCTATCTTTCTAATTTCTCCCCTGTTGTATTTTGGTATCACTTTGAGCATATTTTGCTTGTGTCCATAATTACATCTTTTTCTTTTTTTCTTCTTTTATTGTCATCTTTTTATGCAACATGCCACCCATGTTGCCAATGGGACCGGTTTTTGACAGATTCTACATAAACATTCTTTCATCACTGCAATTTCTTTTAAGTAGATTGTACAAGCTGTAATTACAAGCAAGGCCTCAGCTTTTTTACTTCTTCAGAAGAATTTTAAAGCCGTGTTTCTTCTATGAAATAACCAAATAAACAGCAGCTTGCTTTATCGTGGCTAAATCACCGTTGTTTGGGGTCAGTTAAGTTGGGTATGGAGATGGGGCCAAAGGAAGAAGAATCTCATGATGACTGTTAATTGAAACAGCGAGGTTCACAAACAGCTGTAAGTAGTGATTGAAATGAGAAACGTAGTGGCTTTCAGAAGAATCCTATTAGTTTATGAATGAGCGTGTGATAAGGTTGTCTGTAATGAAAAGGGACTAGACTCATTAACCTGGATGGCTGCCTCCAGTCTCGCATTGTTAGGTTAGCCCTAATGCATTTCATTTCATTGTTATTTTTTTTCCTTCTTAGAAGTGAAAGTTGTTAAAATAATGGTATGATTTAATAAGGAGGTTGTGTGCTTGTTATTAATTTGGTTTTTAAATTATGTTAGGGTGGTTAGTTTTTTTTTTTCCAAAACATATGCTTTAATTTGGCTCTGGGCTCTGATAGTTATCATCTGTGAATAGATGTTCCCACCCCTCATGGCCTGTGGTTTGAACAGGTTTGCCTACATTGTCTTCAGCACACACACAACATCAACTTTGCTTAAAAAACACACTATGATCAGATCTCACGTTTCAGGGATTCACTGAATTTATTGCATGGGTCAGAGAAGACGTTTTTTTATGATGCACAATTGCTTAGATGTATTCTGACAGGAGGCAGGAGATCTCTCATCAATACCAGGCTTGTGTTGTACTTGATTATTTAGCCTCAAACTCACCTCTGGATTTGAAATTAAGAATTTTCCAAACTAGAAGATATCTTGAATTCCTTTTTCTTTGTCCTGAGGTGTACTAGATCTGAAGGTCTGTCTCGCTACTCAGTTAATACAGAGTTCTTGGCGTGTTGAGTCTCTTGTCACTGACAGGAAAACAGAGTTTCTTCTGAAGACGGAGGGAGGAGCAGCAGAGGGATTTCAGTTTAATGTCCTGTTGCCCATATCTTCAGTTTCAATCTAATGTAACATTCCTAACCTCTCTCATACTTTTTGATGTTTGAAGCTACATAGTAGCTAGTATGTGTTATTTACTACTTCTACCTTCCATCAGTTGTCTTTGAGGTGGCTTCAGTTTGGATCTGTTCACAAAGTCACTTTGTTTGACAGCATTTGATTTTACTGAGCCTGTAACTTGACACATATGTATCTTGCTCTTTTTATTTATTTATTTATTTGTGTGTCACTTTTGAAGTATTGTTATTATTTGACGTGGAAGTGAAAACCGTTGTAATAATACAGAACTGAAGACTGAGTAGTATTTCCCCAGCGTTCAGTTTGTAACATTTACAAGCTCATGTAGTGGCTAAGCAGTAAAGCTTACAGTCAGAAGGCAGAGATCCTCATTTTAGATTCCTTTTGAAATACAAATCGCGTTGCCTTCTGGGTTGTAATTAACGTGTTCTTTTTCAGATCCTTGTTGGGCATCTATAAACAGGGGTATTCTGATCTGCGACGAGTGCTGTAGTGTTCATCGAAGTCTGGGGCGTCATATCTCTCAAGTAAGACATCTCAAGCATACACCATGGCCTCCAACACTGCTGCAGGTAAAAAGTGAATCTGTCTTTCGTCATTAAAGATAGATTTTTTTTTTTTTGGCCTTTTAAAAATAGAATTTAAATTGGTAAGGTATTGTTTGAGAGAGGCTGGACCTTTTAAGCTTTCTTCTTCTAAGTTAGTCTTCTTTTATTTCTCTTGTTTTGTCATACTGGACAACTAAAATCAGACTTGTCTGTGCCTTTTTAATTTGGTTGGTTTGTTTTGGGAGATCAGCTTCAACTTTTCTTTTAGACTTCTGCGATACATCTGTTTCAACCTAAATTTTCAATATATAGCAAGCTTCTGTTTTCCGTAGAGCTGCTGTTGGGGGATAAAAAGAGAATTTTAAGGGGGTTCTTACTATATTTGGCATAATAGCCTCCTAAGCGTGTGTCTGGTTTTGATATCCCGGTAGGTTACGTGTGCTGCCACACAGAATATGAATCTGTTGGGTTGCTGTCAGCTGGAAAATAATTATAGCTGTTTGATTAATGAGTCTGTGGAGTCACCAGCAAAATTTTTTACTGCCCGTTTGTCTACTTCTTGAATTTCAGATGGTTGAAACACTGTATAACAACGGTGCTAACTCCATATGGGAACATTCCTTGCTGGACCCTGCCTCTGTTATGAGCGGAAGGCGCAAAGCGAGCCCACAGGATAAAGTGCAGTAAGTGGAAAATTACAGAATTTTTATTTTTGTAGAAGTCTGATTATTTTACTGGGCAGTGACAGAGGCAGCAAGGTATCCATGGGAACCTGTATATATTTTCTTCCTGGAAGAGAACATGAGTAAACTAGTTGCTTGTTCGCTTTTTCTGTTTAAATTCCCAATGATTAATGTTTTTAAATTTATCACAAAAATGGAAAAACCTGCTTGAATTCTCTGAACTGTGGATTCTTGACCTCTAGCTTTTAATAATGAAGACCTTTACTAGTACTTTAATCAAAACACTTTAAAGTCTCATGCCATGTGCTTCCATTAACTCAGTGCTGCTAATGAGATTGAGTTTGGTTGATGAATTTGAAGAAGAAATTGAGAGAAGGTTTCTGACACTGAATAGGGTGCTTTGTTTTAAAATGAAAGTAACGGCATATAGTAAGTATAGATCTTAAGTTGGCATAATTTTAAGTTAAATGTTTACTTGTAAGAAATGCACAATGCATCGTACAGTCTGCAGATATTTTTAAGTTTGTAACAAAAGTATGCTTTGTGTAGTTAGTCAATCGGCACTGTTTGTTTTTTTTTTTAATGAAAATCTTTTTCCATGTGTACTAGTAGCAAGCAAAGACCTAATGCAGTCTTCACTTGTAAATTTTCCTTTTTTCTAGACCATCTGTGGGATTGTGAAAACACTAATAATTCTTTCCTTTCCCTTCTGTTGCTCGGATTTCTCTTTACAGTCCCAATAAAGCAGAATTCATTAGAGCTAAATATCAGATGTTAGCGTTTGTTCACCGCTTGCCGTGCCGTGAGGATGACAGTGTCACTGCCAAAGACCTCAGTAAGGTGCGTACATTTCTCCCGGCAGTCTGCAGGGAGAGTTACTTCTGTGTAACACCGCAGTGAAATCTGACCGAATTAAATTAATTGCTTTTGACTTGAGATAACTACTGCTGTTTTTCAGCACTACTACGTGAACAAATACAGCTTAACTTCAACTTGAAGCCGTGTTTGTGTTGGGGTTTTTTTTGGTGATGGATATGGATAGTGGAGATGTGAATGGTTGAGAAGCATCAGTTTAGGTTAACTTGAAGAAAAACATTTACACAAACCAGCTGTAGCGAGAATTCTTGCATGTCTGTTTCTGAAAGCATGGCTGAAAAAACAAATGCTGAATCACAGTTGTTGCTGCTGTATTAAGTACAATTCTGCTTCTTTTTCAGCAACTCCATTCCAGTGTAAGGACGGGGAATCTGGAGACATGTTTGCGATTGCTCTCCTTAGGAGCTCAAGCCAACTTCTTTCATCCTGTACGAGCATTTTTTTTTCTTTATTTTGGTGAACCATTAATTCTTACAGTTTGTAACACCTTGATTTCAGCTGATAGCTGTGATATTTTAACCTTCTCCTTAGACCTCTTGATCAAGTAGATTTTTTTCTTAATAACTTGTAGGAGAAAGGAAATACCCCGCTCCACGTTGCTGCTAAGGCAGGACAGACTTTACAAGCCGAATTATTAGCGGTTTATGGTGCTGATCCTGGCACGCAAGATTCCAATGGGAAAACTCCAGTTGACTATGCAAGGTAGAAGGCTCTGAAATATATGATGTTTTTATATGTGTTGCTTTTGCCTATTAACTGATGTTCATGATGAGCCTCCTTAGTTATGTTTCTGTCCTGAAACGAGTTCGGTTGTTAAATTCTAATAAGTACTTTTTCCAGAAAGAGTGAATGCATAAAGAATATAAAGAAGCATTTTCGTCGTTCCACAGCTTGTCTTCTGGATGCTTGAGACAACAGTTGCAATCAAAATGAAATCTAGTAGCTCACAAGAAAGTAATCTGAGGAGAAGAGTTTCTGCAGGTTCAGCAAGCTGAGTGGTCTCCAGGAGTGTGGATTAACTTGGGGGTTGCTGTAGGAAAGGGCTGGACTGGACAGATGGGTCAGGGAACAAGGAGAGTGGAACCAGGCTTTTTAGGGGCAGTGAACTGTTAGGTGCATCCAGTCGCAGAACTGCACCTCAGGAAAGGCTTTAGGCTTCCTCAGGGCAGCCAACATTCATGTCAAGAAAGATTAAACACGAGTGTATCTGCTTATCAGTTGGAAAGTTAAGAGGCGCTGCAAGATTTGCGCTACGACACTGAAGACTTTTTTGCTCTGTGTGTGTTTATATGCAAAATTGGACATTACTGATCAACCAGGAGATAAAACACGTGTAGATAAAACATTCTCGTTGCTCTGGCTGCCTTGAAATTGAGGCCATGCGTGGAGTCTGAAGACGGAATAAGTTCACTTGGCTGCAGAGCACGATATGCCAGAATATTTCTATTTCTCAGTGCTATTAAGCCAATGTGAAGTTGGGTGAGTTTGCTGCAGAATCCGTCTACAAAATTATAAATGGTGTATTCAAAATAGGCTATGTAATCTGGTTTTTTTTTTTACAGCAAATCAGTAGGCTAAGGTTTCCAGAGTTTTCACTGACTCATTTTGGGAAGTTCATGACATTTTTGTGTATAGCTTTTTTGCTCGCTAGTACGTACTGTTGGAAGTCCTGCTGTGAGTCTGTGCTGCGTTGCTCCGCTCAAATATGTGCAGCGTTGAACAGTGGCTTGTACAGTCTATTTCTCTGAGTATTTTTAAACTTTCTGTATGTCTCAAAATGAATGACTAATATATCTTTTGTTTTTGTGTGTGTGTGTAAACCAGACAAGGTGGGCATCATGAACTGGCAGACCGCCTGGTGGAAATTCAGTATGAGCTCACGGACAGGTTGGCTTTCTATCTCTGTGGCAGGAAACCAGGTAAGGAGAAAAAAAACCCACACTCTGAAATCTTTTGGTGTTAATTACAGAACAGTTAAACTACAATATATAATGTTTGTGTTAGTGGTACTGGGCTTTTTACATGCATTTCAAATCTTATAATATGACATAAATTATACAGGAAGAACTAAAGAAAGCGTAAGATGTAAGATTAGTGATGATGCATTTAAAATTCAGATAAAACTGCAGGATTTGAAGTATACCTGAATTCAAAATTGAGTTGCGTCCTGTTTTACCACAAGTACGTGTTCTCTAAAGGGAAAACCCCTGAAAGCATAGAGAAATCTGCATAGGAGATACTTAGAGTTTCTATGCTCTTCTCATTGACATGTGAAAGCAGGAAAGAATTCAATTAAGCAGGTACCTTTTGAACACAAGCACGCTTAAAAACTTTCAGCCGTTAGATGCCAAACTTCTTTTTTAATGGAACTTTAATACAGTAGATAAGCCTTAATTAGAATCTTTGATAACACTGGGAAATTGTGGTAGGAACCTTCTTTTAAGACTTGCTGGCTTCCTGTAATTACATGCAAGATGAATTATTCTGTTTGCCTGTTGCATATCATCTTGCGTTTCTCATTACTGGG
Organism: Pedionomus torquatus; assembly: GCA_013398155.1. Lineage (NCBI taxonomy): Eukaryota > Metazoa > Chordata > Aves > Charadriiformes > Pedionomidae > Pedionomus > Pedionomus torquatus. Next base: position 32,691 of record VZRU01009667.1, on the reverse strand, counting down.
TCTTTTAGCAAAACCGAAAACCGGCTGTGTTAGATCCTGACAACACTAACATCTATAGTCCTGTAACAACCTAGTAAAGTGCAATTTGTTTTCAATTCTAGAGCATAAAAATGGACAGCACTTTGTTATACCTCAGATGGCAGACAGGTAAGTTGCTGATTCCGTGGCATGTCTGAAAACATCAAAACAAAAAACCCTAATAAAATAATAACAATAAAGTTTCTTTTCCTTTCTGAAACTACTTTCAAGCTTGTTGTCATTCTGACTCTTTAATGCGTGTCTCTACTGATTGTGGAAATATTTTTTTTCTAGAAAAAATACTGGCATTTAAATGAAATCAGAAAATTACAGAAGTTTACTGTATTGGTGAAAATGCAAGGGGAAGGTGAAATAATTGTATTAAGGGAATATACATGGGGATTCCTGGGAAACAGATTCTGTAGGCAATGTAAGGCCCAATTGAGTTAGTTTCCTGCTGAAGCATTCTGAAACTAATACTTGGCAAGAAACCTGCATTTTTCTCTGAAAGTATTTATACTTCTGATCTGAGTGCTTTTAACTTTTGGTTATGATCAATGCAATTGTACTTGTGTAACACGTTATCGGTATTAATCATAAGTCCTTATTTTTCTTTTATTGCTGTGCAATTGGAAATAAGACGGCTGTGAGTAAACTGCTGTTCAACTTAATTGCAGAATTTCTATGAAAAAATGTAATAAAAATAGAAATTATAGAAAGGAACTATGTCATGGCAAAATACATAGTGTTAACATCTCTAGATTTTTTTAGCTATGCTGTGTGTAACTAGTGGATAAAGTACTGTATGTTTTCAGTGCAAAGGATTTTGCAGAGCAGAAAGTATTATTTGCCCCATTGTGCAGAGAAGGAAGTTGGTGTGCAGAGAAAATAACTTGTTCAAAGACGCTGCTGGGATTGCAGAAACTGCAGTACAACCTGAGCCTCTGCCTCAGCTCCTCTGGTGGTCTTTTTTCTTTTTTTTCTTTTCTTTTTTTTTTTCCGCTCATCTAGGTGATTTCTTACACAAACCCTGCGATTTCAGTTAATCGTACAGAGGTTTTATTTGAGCCTTTCCACCCTCACAGGTCAGGGGAGTCTTCCCCTGGGTAATGTAAACATGGGCTCAGACTTTATCAACTTCCTGATCTGTGGCTTTTGTGATAAATTCTGTTGAACTGCATACTTTTCATCTTGTGCCTCATGTTCAAGGCAGGAAACTGGTAGAAGAGATTTACTCATCAGTACAGAATAATTTTAAGCATGGTCCTGTTGCTGTAGCCATTTTTCAGCCTGGTGGTCACCTGCCTCCCGCAGAGTCCATTGAAACAAATCCTGTGTGGTTTACGTGGACTCAGTTTTTGGTCAGAATGATCGTATTGTTTAGATTCCTTACAGAAAACATTTTGTTGGACTACAACTTGACTGGTTCTTGAGCTATGCAAATGCAGGTATCTATATTCCAAAGGATTTTTGAGATTCTTTTGTTTTAAATTTAAGACTGTTCTTCAGAAAAGCTTAAAAATATACTAATTGGTGTATTAGCAATTTTAGGAAGATCAGTGTGTTATAAAAACTGTATTAAAATACTAAAAGATTAGGGAGTTTTAAATAAAAGTGTTATTTTAATCACTGAACTATCGAAACATAGAATTTGTCTTTAAAGAAGCCATTAAATGCTGTAGATGTAATGATCACTTTCTGTTTTCATAGCAGTCTAGATTTATCAGAACTTGCAAAAGCAGCAAAGAAGAAACTTCAGTCTGTAAGTAAAACCTGCAGTGCTCTATCTCCTCAGTTTGAAACCTTAAACTTTGTTATTTGTCTTGTTCTCATGTATTTTATATAAATCTATATCTTACATTTTAGTATTTGCTTTTAACTCCATGGAAAGCCAGAACAGTGCATACCTGTCTACCAGTTAGGTGCGGTTAATCCTGGCTCATTAGTTTTACTGAAGTGTTGGTGACCAAATCTTTGTACAAATTGTCATGGGGATATGTTTCCTCTCTACATAAAGCTTTTAGCTGAAGCAAATGGTATCAAAGGATTGAAATTTTGCAGTTGGGGAAAGAACCATCCTGGCGATACTCTTCTATTCAGCAATGTCCATTTTTTCTCTAAAGATAGTGCTGGTGGTGATCAAAAAGTCCAGCTAAGCAAGCCAGACTAGTTAGAACTGGTATTCAAATAGTAATCAATACAAATCAAACATGAATCCTACTTTAGAACTGGCTTTCTGATGTTAACGTGCTGTCAGTGGCTACTTTAAATGCATCACTAGCTGCAAATAGATGGATTCCTGCATTGTATTTTCACAATTTGGGGTGGTTTGACCCTGCAGGACAGTTCCCCCAGTGGGACTGGGGAGAGCAAAGGAAAAACAAAAGCAAGGAAACTCATAGGTTGAGATAAAGGCAGTTTAACAGGTGAAGGGAGAGAAGAAAAACAAGTGAGGCTAACAAAGTAGCTCAACACCTCTCGCCAGCACAGCACTGCCCAGCCAGTCGCTGAACAGCCACCTTGGTAGCCCAGAACTTCTTCCTCCACCCCAGTTTTTATTGCTGAAGATGCCACGGTGTAGTATAGAATCACAGGATAGTTAGAGGGAGACACCTCCCACCAGACCAGGTTGCTCCAAGCCCCATCCAGCCTGGTACCCCTTACTAACATTGCAGTGGAGGTCAATAAGTGAGACATCCTCAAAGAGCTGCGACATCTTAATTTCATGTCTGCTCTTCCAGCAGCTCACTGCTTCCTAACTTGGGTATCTGCCTTGAACCATCTACTGTAGGAACACAGTCCAAAACACACAAGCATTTTGTGAGTCTTCAGTCTTCAGTTGAGCCCACATCTGCAGTGACATTTGGATACCTAATTCCAATAATAGGTCTGCTTGACCCCAAATACTCAAGGTTCCTTTTGTGATGAGGTGGGAGAAAAAAAAATAATCCATTGACCAGTAGAGGAAATGCATAGAGCAGTGGTTTTGTCTCTGTATCTAGCAATTGGGTGGTGGAATATGTCTGCTTAAGAGATTAGTGTCCAGGCTGAGAAACAAGCAGTTTTATAGGCTGACAAACAGCCAAGCAAGAGCAGAGTTATGCTTTTATATTTCCTGAGGTCTTACTAGGTTTCATTTATTTTCAAGCTGTAATAATTCTCTTCTACCCTTAGCTGAGCAACCACTTATTTGAAGAACTTGCCATGGATGTGTATGATGAAGTTGACCGGAGGGAAACAGATGCAGGTGAGTGGAGGCTTTCTGGAATGTGTATATAATGAATTTGAATTGTTACATTACATAGAAGATGCTAGTGCAAGCCACGTTCTGTTCAAAGTGCTTTTGTATTCAGTAATTACCGATAATGGTAGTTTCTTTGTCTTGTGTTGTCTGAAGGTGACGTTAATTGAAAAAATTCTCGTGTTTTTACAAAGTAGAGAATCCTCTGGGGAATGAAGCTTTCCTTTGACTTGATTGTGTTTGTGTTTGCAACTGTGGTCTTTTATTCTTTGACAAGAAACAATGTTAAATAGCACAGGAAGATTATTCTCTCCTTTTTTTTTTTTTCCCGTCCTTTGTTGTTTTCCTCTTCCCCGAGCAGTTTGGCTTGCTACTCAGAATCACAGTACGCTTGTGACAGAGACCACAGTGGTTCCTTTTCTTCCTGTAAATCCTGAATATTCTTCAACCAGGAATCAGGTATGGAGTCTCCTTAATGCTGTAAAACTATTTTTATTTAATGGGCGTTGTATTCTAAGTGATATTGTTTTACTGTACTTTATTACTGTAGAAGAGTTGCATCTACTTGTAAAAAGGTTAAAATACTTCTGTTTCCCCTGCTCTGGAGTGTGCAGCTGAATAATTTAAATCAGTGCTTTTTGCACTGAACATACATGAACAAGCAACTCCCTTTAGGTGCTATAGTTTTACCTGGGAATTCTGCTGTTCATCTAATACATAACATACTTCTTTTTCTGAATTATTCTGTAATTTAGGGAAGACAGAAACTGGCTCGATTTAATGCCCATGAATTTGCTACGCTAGTTATAGATATTCTCAGTGATGCCAAACGAAGACAACAGGGGAATCCTCTCACTGGCTCAAAAGGTGAGTATAATCCTGGTTGTTGGCTCTTCTCTGTGTGATTCTTCAGTAGTTTAATCAGTACCATAGTCTCGTACAGGAGTACTAGATGAATGAAGAAAGAGATTTATACTCATAAAATCTAACTCGTGGATGGCAGGTTGTTGTCAACACGCACTAAGCCACCAAAGTAATGTCCAAGTACACAAGATCTGTCTGTTAAGGTTAGTATTAGTAATACAGTTAAATCAGGAGGGAGAATGATAACTTAATAATTTTTTTCAGAAAAATGTACAGCTTTAGAGTGATACTTGTTCTGACTGGCAGCTAGGATAACGTCAGTGTGTTAGATGCTGGCTTTCCTGGCTGTTGTGTACATGAAGGACTTGGCTGTAATTTAGATGCTCTCGAACTTATTGCTGATTTGCCTTAAAATGTTTACTCTTTGTAATTCTTGAGTGTGATATGTATCAAGGAATAAAAATACCCGTGCCATCAGCCAGACAGAGCCATAGTTGTAGCCGTGATGGTATGAAACAACATCTGAACACTAGCTCTTTCACTGGAGAGAAAATACAAAGAAAATCTTTTCCAACTTTTAATTCTTACCTATATTTGTCATTTGAAAGTTGGCATCCATTTGTCCTGTGTAGCCTGGTTTGGTTTTGGGGTTGTTTTTTCCTTATGTGAATTTTATTAAGGTGCTGAAGTATGATTTTCACAGCTTAATTTAACTAGACTGAATGCAGGAAATGAAACGACAAAACCACAAAACGTCTTGATGTTTTGGACAGTAATAATCAAAAGCCATTAGGTGGATCTAAATTAACTTTAATTTGACCTGGGCTACTCAAATGATCCTTTACAATGGCAAGCCTTGTATTGGCTCTCTGAAGATCTTTTCTGATTTATAATTTTTTTTAATTTACTTTAAAGTAGGCACTTCCATTATTTTTTTTCCTCCAAATTTACTGGTATGTTTTTAAATGGTGTGTGTCGGTCTACAGAGAACGTGGAGCTGATACTCAAATCGATCAGCAATCAACATAGTAGTGAAAGTCAGGATAATGACCAGCCTGATTATGACAGTGTTGCTTCAGATGAAGATACGGATCTTGAAACGAATGCAGCTAAGTCAAACAGGCAGAAGGTAGGTTTGAAATATTTATACGCACACACCAAGTTTTAGTCATAAATCTCCTGTGACTCTTTCCCCTTGTGAGGAGATCTTACATACGGAAATGATCAGACAATTAATATTTTAGTTCATTTTCAAACCCATTTCCGAATCATGCTTCAGTCTACAAATTCCAACAGAATCAGAAGTTGTGACTTGAGAAATTTTTATTGTAAATAAAATGCTCCTCTAAGAAAGGAACAAGTGGGACTGCATGTCTGGAGTTCAGATACAGATCTAATGGCACAGATGAAATAACTGAATCTACCAATCCACTCTTAGTGATTCCGAGGTATTTCACAAAAATTTACCACTTCCTACTGAAGAAATATTTACAGTAGATGAGTAGGGACTCGGTGTTTTAAACCATTCCTGAAAAGAATGCAGAATGATAAAAAAGAAGCTCTAAACTTAGTAGCTCTAGTTTATTCTCACCTGGTAACATTCACACTGGATATTTAGTAATCTGTCTTTTATGACTGTTATTGCATATTTTTTTAAAAAATCCCTATGAAGAGAGTATTGTCTCAAATACTGAGACAAATGGTTTTGTGTATAGAGGAGCCGAGAATTGATTGACGTCAAATTACTTTCACATCAGACTGAAGTAATTTTAATGAATGGGTTTTATTAATTTGAACTTGATTTGAACCACAATTCTTTAAAAGTAAGTAAAATCTCATTGTCTTGTTTTGTTCGGTAATCTGTTTCTCAGTGGTGTGTTGATCTCTTAACTGTTCGTAGAGCCTGGATTCAGACCTGTCAGATGGACCGGTGACAGCCCAAGAGTATATGCAAGTCAAAAATGCTTTGGTGGCTTCTGAAGTAAAGATTCAGCAGTTAATGAAGGTGAACATCAACCTGAGCGACGAGCTGAGAATCATGCAGAAAAAGGTAACAGGCACAATAATTCAATTCCTTCCTATTTTGATGTATTTTAAGCTGACCAGAATAAAACTGCTGAAACTGAAGATGCAGTATTAGGATAGTGATAAAACTTACTTTAAAAGGGAGCTGCTTTGGAATCAGGCGGGAGGCTGTGAGTGTACCCATGTAGCACATGCTTGGGATGTTTGGGTTTTTTGTGGAGGTGATGATCATCTGCTTGGTTCACTTGGATCTAAGTTTTCTGAGTGACAAGACAGTTGTGTTAAGTGTTGTATGTTTTTTGCTTTCTTGCTTCAAGATAAGTAGTTTTCAACCACGAGGAAGTGTTAGCACACATTTTACCTGTGTGCACATCCCTATTTAATGTACTTCTGACTTCTCCAGGAAGTATGTGTCTTTGTTCCATTATTAAGCCTAGCTGGAATGAAGGGAAGTAAAAATCCTATTCTGATTTGGCAGTAGAAAAGAATCTGAAAGGTGGCAATACAGTAGCAAGTTCTTGTATACCAGGAGGGCAAGATTTGTTTGCTTGAATTTGAATCTCTGAGAAAGAGCACTTAAAGGTTATACTAATGGGTAACTGCTTTAAACCTTCAGTGTGGGTTTTGTCTAGATGAGGATGAGGTAGAGGTATCTCATTTACAGTATGAGTTACTACGTGCAAATAATCTTATACAGACAGAAAACTGAGCACTTTTTGCTAAAATCCTGAATTTAAAGCTACAAAAACCCAGTTTGGAAGTCAGACCTTTTATTCATTATATAACCAAATCAATGACATGTTGAATGCTTTGCTGGTGTTCTGGTAAATAGAGGGGTTTGTGGCGTAAAGGAGAGTTTCTGTCTGTATTGCGTTCATTGTCCTGTCTCGTGCTAGCCTAGAATGGGCTGGCTGCTTCCTCAAATTAATTCCTTTACCTAGTGTTAAAGATCCTGCCTTCTAAATAATTACAATACAGCAAAATGTAGAGTATGTGCTGCAGAAAGCTCTGTCCCTGTAGAGACACTGGAGTTCCTGCAGAGGTGAACCTGTGCTGAGAGCTCTTTTTCCTGTTGTTTTGGAGCAAAGAGGCTGATGCTTTGGAGAATGGTGGGAACTGTTCAGCAATTAGCATCTGAGGCCAAGCTTATTCTGCAGATTTGAAGATCCTTGTCTGTTAATTGTCATCCTTACATTATGATTTTGTTCAGCTTTTCCGATCCCAGAATGGTGAATACTGAGAGCAACCTAAGAGGTCTCAAACCATTTCCTTGGTCTTTTACCAGCTTCTACTGGTGAAGCATTTCTTTATATCAATTGAATTAACCTTTTCACTTCTACTGAGTTTCTTTAAACAGATGCAGTCTGTTTAGGGTTAAAAAATAATCTTTAGGGCCTATGAATGAATCAGACATCAGTGTATTTCTGTGGTGTAGCAGAAAAGAGATCATTGCTGTGCTGCAGTTGAACCTGGTTTGAGAGATGGCATCGCCAGGGCTTGCTCACCTTGAAGATGAGTCGCACGAATTTTACGTCCCAATGATGTTTGTAGCTCTGAGGCTTCTTGGACTTAGTGTTCGGTGGCTCTGGGTTGGCGAAGAATCAATATAGCTGTGCTAGGCAGAAGGCAGGGTGGGAGGAAGGGGTAACGACTGTCTTAGCTCCGAGCCACTGGGAGCTTCAGTGCAAAGTGGGAATTCTCTGCTAGGTTATTTGTGGCAAGACGCCACTGAATTTGTACTGCTTCAGCAATTCTAATGTAAATTAGAATTTACATTTTAGAATGGCATTGGTAAATCAATGCCATGGAAGAGCCTCTCTTTTTTAAGTTTTTCTTGTTATTTTCTAAGCAAGGGCTTAGAAAGTCATGAACTAAAAAAATCTACTCACTTTGTCATCTTATTAGCCAACTATGTATCTAACCTTTTGCACAGCAATTACTAAGCAAAAGGTGCTAATTAAAGAAGAGGCAAAGCTAGGCTTGATGAATACCACTTTAGAATAAATTCTTCCTAAACAAAGAAGAAAATGGTTCTGTTACTTTAACGGGCATTCTAGTGGAAAAAGCTATTTTTGTGAACTTTTTTTAGGTGTTTTATAGCTGGTTAAGAATTTATTCTGCAGGTTCAGCCAACACTACCTGTTGGCTAAAACTGCACCAAAAGCAGAATTATAAAATGTTTGTAAGAAGGAGACTCTAAAGTTGACCTATTTAATTGCCTTTAACATCAAACTTTAAATGGGTTGTTCAACTTCTGGCTGATCCTAAAATCTTAAGACTTTATGTATCTCACTAGAGAGTACACAGAAAGTGAGGAGAAAAAGCACAAATTATCTTGATAGAAGTCTGTGCCTTTGATTTAGAGTTCTGGGAAGTGCTCTAGGCAAAATAGGATTATTTTTTGTTTTTGATAAAGTTCTTGATGGTTCATATGATGCAAAGTAAATGTAAGTAGTAAATATGTGATTTCCTCTTTAAAAGGCCATCAGCTGTTTGAAATACTGCATTCAGTTATTGTTAGAGAAGTGCTGATACAGAGGGTTTTTTATGCCTTTTCTTTATGATGTGTTAATATAGCAAACTTACTCCGAGTAACTCCACAAAAATAAAAAATTGGAGCTATTACATTTTTACTATCTATCAAATACGTAACAATGAAAAAGCTTTGAAATTTTCTTGTTGGCTTCTTAGAAAGCAGTAGCTGATACTTAATTTTCATAAGCTAAACTCTCTTCTTGCTTTGCAGAGCAAGCTCTAGTTCTCTTTGTGCTGCCTCTGGTGTCTGTGCTGTAGTTTTGGCGTTTCCTAATTTCATAGGCCTGATGTTAAAGTCCTCTTTTAAGTTCTTGTATTGACTGCTGAGATAGATCACTTGGCTTGAAAAACGTGTGTTGGCAGCCCTTCCCCTCACAACCTCGTTATCTTAATATAATTCATGTGCCAGTACAGCCAGGCTGGAAGCAATGGATTGTGTGTTTTTTTAACTACACCAGCCAATTTTAAGATCTAATTTAGCTTCTATCCCAGCAAAAAGTGCTGAAAATCAGCACATGAGTACTTCCAGATCTGGAATGTAGCTATTTCTATGCTTATATTAAGCAGGTCATAGATTTTATTTTTTTTAAAAGAAATCAAACCCCAGCTACTCATAGCTGGGTTTACTAGTAAAGCTGACAAGCGTGTATTGTCTAGTCAGTTTGCTTTGACGCTTGCTATTAGAAAAACAAAGTCCCACTGCTAAACGTTTCTTTCAGCTTCAAACATTACAGAGTGAAAATACCAACCTCAGAAGACAGGCCACAACCAATATATATCAGGTCCAAAGTGGTTCTGAATACACAGACCCTGCCAACAATTCTTCTTTAAAGCGGCGACCGTCTGCACGGGGTAGCAGGCCCATGTCCATGTATGAGACTGGATCAGGTCAGAAACCCTACCTCCCCCTGGGAGAGGTCCCCTACCCAGAAGAAAGCATAACACGACTGCAGCCTTTCCCTCCACATGTAAGTAAAACCACTGATGCTTCTGCATTTCTTCTTACGTTTTCTCTCTGTTCCGACTGCTCTCATTTTGCTGCTCAACTGTCTGCTGCAGGGTGAATTTGAACTGTAAGAATTGTGAATGTTTGCTGTATTAACATGTCTGCAGGAGCTTGATGTTGTAAAAAGTAAAAGCTATAACAGTTATGGAATACGTAACCTGGAGCTTTTGGCTTCTGCTCAGCTGTTTCTTTTCACGTCGATATTTATGCCAAACATCAATGTGTGGCTGTTTGAAAACCGGGGGTGGGGGGAATAGTGTTCCAAGAAGGTAGGTAAAGTTCATGGGTTTCTCACTTGAGATATACAGGCATGTGCTGATTTATGGAACTTCAGAACCACCTTTCAGAAATAAAACGGAAGCTAACTTTTTCATTAAGCCACCAATTTCTTATTCTGCATTAGGAGCTGCAGGCTGAGGATGGGCTAGATCTGTTAGTTGAACAAATTCTTCTGGTTTAGTATTTCTATGTGCTAATAGCAGAGAGGGAGTCCTCTGTTAGCCACAAGGATTCTGCACTGACATGTTCACACTGTAGACGAGTGACCCAATGCACACTAGTCCTTATTAAAGTTAATTTTTTGTTGCATCTTTTTAGATTGCCCTGTGGGCAGGAATATGGGGTGATAGTTATTTAGGCATGTATTTAAGATTTGTGGATTTGTTTAAATATGTTTCTCTGTTGGTAGCAGTATCTTGTATTTCCTTCCAGATAAACAATTAAACCCTTTAAAACGTATTTGGGGAAATGAATGGGTTTCTTGTCTGTCATGATGGAGGGGAAATGCTCCATGCACATTCCAAAGATGACAGTTGAGTTCCCCGGGGAATCAGTGCAGAAATTAGGATGCTGGATTTTCCCTGCCTTCAGTTAAATTAAGAAGAACTTTAAACTGTGAAATCTGGATCATCTTAAATGATACTGACGTGTTGATATCAAGGCAGTTCTGGCAGCAAGAAATGGCAGACGTCTTTTGCATGTGGCAATGTTTGCAAAACATGACGGTGCTTTCTCTAAGTTTTTTGGACTGAAATTTGATTAGAAGCAGTGGTTCTGAAGCATTGATTTGTTATGTGGAGTTAGTTAATTTGGTATTATGCTGAATTCATTTTATTCTCTGTGGAATTTAGCACTTCTGGAATATCAGTATTAGAACTAACATGAAGTCAATTGTATTTTGAAATAGTTAATTCCACTCAGACCAAATTCTCCAAATCATCCTTGCTTTATGTCATCTCCATGGTTTTAAGAATGTTCCTGTATTTCAGTTAAGAATTTATTTGTGTTTTGTTTTTGGTTTTTCCCGAGTGTTTTTCTCTTTCCCCTTTTTAGATCGGGAGGAGTGCGTTTGTGACCTCCTCTTCATCTCTACCTTCCTTCCCCTCCACGCTTTCCTGGTCAAGGGATGAAAGCACACGAAGGGTTAAGTACCTTCCTGATTGGTCTTTTGCCTGGAGGAGGTGGCATTCTGTCCCTCGGAGCCATTATGCCTCTGTCTTCTCCCCTTTCATGCTTGCTGGCCTTCCTGCTTGCATGAATAGTATTTCATCACTTTTCCGTTTCTTCTTGCCACGTGCTGTGGATACTTGCCTCTCTCTAACTTCACAACGGCTAAAATCTTGAGCATTTAACACTCTGCACAGTTCCTCCAGATCACTTGCTCAACCATGTAATGCTGAAAACAGCCAGAAGACAAGTTGGTTGCTGTTTGGGAAGTCATTTGGCAGGCGTTGGCTCGTATTTTGTAAGCTGATACGTAACTCTTCCTACTGACTAAAACACACTGCATGAGGCATATGAAGCTTTCTGGGTCCTAACTTTAAAGCCTGCTTTCTTTGAGGGCTGTCAGTTTGCACCAACCCAAAGTACTGATTCACCGTTTATCTTACAGATGTTCGTTGGTTTCTTTGCAGTGAGTTCTTTAAGCACCCAGACAGATACCCATTGATACTGCTCCCTGGTACCCTGAGCGGCAGCCGGCCTGCTTTCTGCTGATCTTCATAGAGGAGAGACTCTGAATGGGGATGGGAATTGTTTTTAGCAAGAGTAAAAACATTGAGCATGTATAAAGGAAACTTAGAGTGTTCCATCAGGATCTACAAAACTCTGTTCTTAGGGTCTTTGTTAGCTGTGGTACTGAGTAGGAAAAAAAATGCAGTGTTACCTAGAAATATTAAACGCATTCTATAAGCTTATGGTGTTCCAAAGACACTGACTTTGCCGTAGCCTCATATGTGAGCTATTAGCTATTTGAAGAAGCCTTGTCCAGCTTCTCAATTATTTTATTTAAACACTGTTCTCTTCTTGTTAGGGGGACAGTTAAAACTAGTTTTACTCCAATTCCTTTGCTGGAAGGGAGCATAAAATGCCACCTTGCACAAAGACACGTTTAGCAAGGCAAACTGTCTGACAGACTAGGCTGTCCGTGACAGCTTCTTTTTAGACTAGGTTTTATTTGGTCTCCTTGAACTAATTGCATGTCACATACTCTAAGGAAGGGAAAAGCACCGTGGCATTTACGGCTGTAGTATAACATCCATTTTTGGCTGTGAAGGGGCCGTGACTGAAGTAATGGGCCCTGAGCAGGTACACCTTAATGTGTCACAGACTAACGAATGCTGAAGATGAACAACCCACAGCTTCCACGCTGCTCTTGGACCAGCCTAAGCTACCACCTTGCACTGCTTGCAGAAACTACCCGCCCTCATCAGAACGAGTTGATTACATTTCCAGGTCTCGCTCTGACTGAACTTCTTTCACTTTGAAGCAAATATTGACCTGGGGCCCCTTGGGCTGGTTTTAGATGTTTATGTCTTGTTTCTTAGAAAATAATGACTAGATTATACCCAGTTTGTGTCTCGTGTTCAAGATTTAGGCTTTGCTTATTTCTGCGCTAAAACAAGACTTTCCAAGAGTAAAACTGAGAGAGAAGTATTTGTATTTCTTTGTAAGGCTTAACTGATGGGTGGAAAGATGTTTCAAGAGAGCTCTCTCTTTTTGCTCTGCTTTTTCTGTGTGGTTAACGTAACGAAATCAGTACTGTCTCATTCTGTTCCTTGGGCAAGCATTGCAGAGTCTCTAATCAGATTTTATTATATAATACTCAGTTTTTCAAAAAAAACAACTTTATGGCTTTGGGTGTTGAATGGTCGTACTCTAGCCTCTTCCTGCCAGGATAAAGAACCATCTTTTAAATTCTTATGTCCCCATTTTATTTTTACTTTATGTAGTATTTGGACATGTCGGTCAATGAAGATGTTATATTTGTAAGTAGGGCTGGATGATGAAATTTACAAGGGAATATCCTGTTGGTCAAATACACGTCTAAGTTTGGCTGGAATCAGAACTGTGTAGTACTAGAAACTTGCAGAGGTTTTGTTTGTTTTTATTTCACACCGATTCCATAATATCTTATTCTTGTAATTCATTGTTGTCATCTGTATTTCTGACCATAATGTAGAGTTTTGCTCCTGGTTGTGTTGTTCTTCTCCATACGTCTGGGAGAGGGGAAAGCTCAGACCTTACCTATAGTAGTTTATATCTTCAAAATATGAAGTCACTTCTACAGTTGATCTTTACAAGCTATCCTGAGAGCTGAATATATAAAACATGCTTTATTTTTTTCCCTCCTGTGCAGAGTGACTTTAAAATGGATGGGAAGTGTTCGTACTCAAGGTGCTTCAGATTTAAGGACTGTTGGTTTTAATATTAGATGAGTGCTTAATCTTAACCAATGAAACCAATTCCTAGTCATGTTTTGGGTCTGTCCTTGAGGTAGTAGTATTATTTCCTATGTATGGATCAGGGATGCAAACTGAAGGTGGCCCTTAAAATCGAACACTTAAGATTCCCTCATCGTGATTTCAGAGTTCCCATAAAGCTCCAAGGCTGGTTCTTCAGCAGAGAATGCAAAGGGCCCAATTAGATGAGCACGAGAGTCTGGCTAAGGCAGGAGCTGGTGCCAGAGCTGGTCTGGATGTAAAGTGACACTGATGTATGGTGCTTACAAATGGATGAGCTGTAGCAGTCACTTCCGATGAACTTTGCAATTTTTAAGCCTGGAGTAGGCAGATGCGTGGTAATTCTGGGCTCTGGCTGAGAAGGGGAGTGTATCTTGGGGGCTTCAGACTGCAAATTCATGTGAACTGCAGAGATTGGCCTGACAGTAGGTACCCATAGCATTCCATGTGAAGAGGAGAGCGGGGAAGATACTGAGCCTCGGACTCTGCTTGTGGCCTCCACTCTCTGGAGCAGCACTCTGCAGCTGGTCCTTCCCACACTCGATCCAGCCTCTACTCTGCAATGGGTCTCCAACACTTGGTCTGGCCTCCCATGCTTGGTTCAGCCTCCAACTCTTTGGCTTTCCCTGTGCCATGGTCCTCCTGCTGTAGGTTTGACCTTGCTTTCCTTGTGTGCCTGCCAGTCTGGGTTTGGTCTCCTAGTCTGTGGTGGGCCTCCATTCTGAGGTCAGAGTCACGGGCTCAGTTCACCTTCCTTCCCCCAAGTGTGGACTCCCTCTCAGCTGTGGACAATCACTCTTGGTTTGGCCTCCAAGCTCCTTTTGATATCCCACTCTTCATTTAGCCTTTACTCTGGGTTCAGAATCCTGGTTGGATCAGCATCCTACTTTGCAGTGGGGTCTCCCACACTTGATCTGGCCTCCACTTTTTGTGTCCCTACAACACTTGGTCCGCTTCTTTCTGTGCCTCCAGTGCTTCCTCTGGCCTTCGTTTCCTTGTAGATAAGGTTACAAAACCAGGTTAGGTTTTGTGTCTACTGCGATCGTTTTGGCCTCCACTTTTGAATTGGCCTGGTCACTCTCCTTTTGACTCCTTTTCTTCAGTGGACTTCTGCTCTTGATGGCTAGGCCTTCTGCCCTTGTTTCATCCTATGCTCTACTCTGGGCCAGAATTCTCATTTACCCAGCCTCCCAACCTTGTTTTGGTCACGAGTCTGCAGTGTCCCTCCACACTCTCTCCATTTGAGCTTCCATTGCATTTTGGCCTCCATTCTGCAGTTGGCCTCCTACCTCTATTCTAGCTTCCAATCTGCAGTGGGCTCCGAGTCTCCTTGGTTTGGCTTCCTGCATGCTCTTTGGTCTTCCACCTGCAGTTTGGCCTCTGCTCCACAACGGGTCTCCCACCATCGTTTTAGTCTCCAGTCTTTATTTTGGCTTTCCCATTGCAACAGTCTTCAGCCTTTATTGAGGTCTCCCATTCGGCAGTGGGCTTCTTGTGACCAGGTCAGCCTCTGTTTTGGGGTCGGACCCCCATCTTGATTTGGCCTCTACTGTCAATGTGCCTCCCACACTCAGTACAGCCTCCTGCTCTGACTTTCACACTTGATTTGATCTCCTACCTTGTGCTGGGCCTCAATTCTCATTCCAGCCTCCTGTGCTTGGTTTGGTTTCCACCGGGTCTGGCCTCTTTCTCCCTGGTGGTCCTGCCCTCTCTGTTTGGCCTTTGTTCCCCTGCGTGCCCACGTGGCCGTTTCGGTGGCAGGGGAAGGATGCTGTGCTGTAGCTGTCTGTCTGTCCCTCACAGCCCTACTGGATGCCAGGGCAGAGCCCTTGCTGCAGGTCTGGTGGGGCTATACTGTGCCAGGATCTCAGTGGCAGCAGGAGCCTGGCACAGGGCAGGGGGACACACCAGGTTCCAGTGTAGAGGCTGGTGCAGGGGCTGTTGTGCTGAAGAGCAAGCCCGAGGAGGCAGGATGTGGTGCTGGCACAGCTCGGGGCCCTTCTTTCCTGCGTTGTGCTGAAATAAATCTGCATTCATTGCAGGCCTCAAAGCTGGAGAAGCAGAGCAGCATGTCCGAGAGCGACTACGATAACCCCACCGCCCCTCTGGAGCCGGAGGAGACGGGGTAGGTGCCGTGACGCAGAGCTGATGGCACAGCTCCGTGCTGTCAGACGACAAGGAGTTGTGTGAGCAGCCGGTTCTGTCCCACCGAGTCAACCTCTGCTTTGTTCCCCTGCAGGTCAGGCAGGAAGGGCCGGCAGAGGAGCATCATTTGGCAGGGAGAGGGATCCATCCCTGAAGACAGCGACACAGCTCCCAGCTCCAGTTTGCCCAGCACAGAAGATGTGATCAGGAAAACTGAGCAGATCACAAAGAATATTCAGGAGCTGCTGCGAGCAGCGCAAGAGAACAAGCACGACAGGTAAGGTGTGAGTGCCGGAAAGTCTCCAGAGTTTGTGAGAAAATTGAAGGAAATTCTTCAGGTGTTTGTAGAAATAAACCCACCACCCCCTGGGTTGGTGCTGGAGATGCTGATTTCACACCTACAAAATGTGTAGGTCCGTGGTGTTTCCTGGTGTACTGGAACTAGTGCCAGGGGGTGAGTGGGTATGAGTGACCAGTACGGGTGGTGGCAAGACATGCTCCTGTCCCCAAAGCCAGCGCAGCCCCCATGAGGGGGTTGTGGCTCTGCTGCCTGCCCACCACTGGCACAGGGATGGGAGTGCTGGGAGCAAAGTGCTTGGAAAATCCTGCTGCAGAGTGGGTGGTGTTTTAGATATAAATCAAATGAGCGTTGCAGTGAGAACTTGGTCATGGTTTCTCTTGGATCTTCAGATGTCCACATCCTTAAGTAAGGACACGCCCCACAAAAGTCTGGTAGTAACATCAAGTCTGGTTTCAGGAAAAAATTGCAAAGGCAAGGAGAATTTGGCTTTCCTAATGAGGTATTTGTACCAATAATGTACCAGAAAAAGCAATTTTGAGCCCTTGTGTTTAGACACAGATGTAGCTGGGTAGTCAGGACCACGTCTGGTCGCGGCTTCGGCTCCCTCGGGGAGCTGCCGGCCCAACCGAACAATTAATGTTCAGAATATCTGTGAGCGGGTGAAAAATGATCGTGCTCCTGCCTGATCCATCAGGTGGTGCTCCTGCACAGCTCTTCTAGAAGGCTATAAATAGGAGGTTTGTCTTCCCAGGTGCCAACACATTTTAGGTCTGGAACAGCTTTGGTCTCCAGAAAATCAGAACTCGTGGGTCTTAACCTCCTGCCTCCCGCCCCAAGGCGTGTGCCCGGGAGGAGAAGCACTGGCCGTTTGTGCTAAGCCCTGGCTTCCTGCCTTGCCGGGAGAAGCGCACAACAATGGGGCCGCTTTTGTTCTAGGGTTTGTTTTTTTTTTTTCCTTCTAGTACTCTTCTATTTTTAGCAGGGACAGCGCGGCCTCTCCTGCCGCTGAATGGCGAGTTCTAACGCGTTGGTGCTGAGCTCATTGCCCTGGTTCCGTAACCTTTTCCACTGCAATCCCTTGTTGCTTGTTTCTCACAGTTCCTAACGAGAAGCAACAAGCGAGAGAAGCTTTACATGAGTTTGGGGTTTATGTATATATCACAGTGTTTCAACTATATTTTTTTAAAAAAATCATTGAAAGCAAGAATGCAGCGTAGCTTGCTTTTGCTGTTAAATAGAATAGAGTTTTAAACAACCTGTTGTGTTCTTTTTTGCTTTCTCTTCTCTACCATGCCTGGAGTGGGCTGTTTGCCAGTACTTAAATAAGTATAAGCTTGCAAAACACTGAACTGTGACGCTGCTGTTCCTTGTTTTCCTGTTCCCTGGCTTTGTCCCAGTGGGCTAAGAGCTGCAGGGCCTGGGGCACGGTGGAGACAGAGTGGGCTTTTCTGCCGTTCCCTTCTTGGAGTAGGGAAATGCTTCCTGAACAAAATGAGATATTTAGGGGCGTCCTAATATATATTAGGAGTGGGCGCTGGGAACATTGTAGATAAAAATCACATGCTGCATAGATAATCGGAGAGTAATAAAACGATGCAAGAATATCATCTATTAATGTTTTGGTTTTTTCTTCTCACTGTCTTTGATTTCTTTTCCTGTGCTCCACTGGCCGAGTAGCCCGTTAGAGCGTGCAGGCACGCTCAAGCTCAGAAACAGCCTCGGCTGCTTCAGCACCCGGGTCTCCTGGGCCAAGAGGGCTCCTCTGCAGCCTCTGACCGTCCCGCAGCCCGGTCCTGCCTCCTGGTACTCTGGCCTCTGTCCCTGCCTCCCAGGCACAGTGTCCTTTCTGTTTCTCTCTGCTGCCTCTCTCCCTCACACACCGTCTGCACAGGGGTCGTTAAAGGCTATGCATGAAACGCTTCGGGGTGATAAAGAACCTGCAGGTTCCTCATCCAGAGGGTAACGAAGCTGTGATTTCACTCGCTCAGCCAAAGCTCTCGGTATTGCTTTAGCGTGGAACAGAATCACAGCCTGGAACTGTCTCTGGTTCAAGAGATTCTCCTGTCTCTGTTCTGGTTATTGTCCGTCGAGATAAATTATCCCCCACCACCCCCAACAGCACAACTTGCAGTTGGTGCTTCTGTGGGCCGTTGCCAAAGCAGCAGAAGTTCCGTGCTTCCCAACACACACCATTCACACCTGACAGCTTCAGCCTTCGACTGTTTATACAGCTGGTGTGTCAAATGAGATCATTTTATATTCTGAATCGATGAGGAAAAAAAAAAAATAATAATTGTGTGTTTATATAGTGTCTTTCAACCTGACCAAAATACTACTTATTAACGCCCAAAACTAAACATGAAATTTAATTGAGGTGTTCCTTAAAATCGACCTTTTGCAGTTATAACTCCAGGTATTACTGTCAGTACTGATGAATATCAGGATTGGAGGAAGAGATTACCCCAAGTTACTGCTGAGGATGGATTCTTTTTTTCCAAGCTGTCACTGCTTGAATATCTTCCTGCGGTCTTACTGGAAATGGCATAAACTCAACAAATGTGTCAGCTCAGTTCCTGAGCTTACAGGGAGTGTTTGGGCTAGAAAGTAAAGCCGTTCCTCCAAAGACGTAGAGAACACATCATGAAATGTACATCATTAATCTCGGTCTTTCATTTAAGTAATTCTTAAGGTTTGTTTCTGCCTCGTTAGTGAAGGGTTTCATCAGCAAAGTGCCTTTTTAATGAGGGATGGCGGTGTTCAGCGTGGCTTTGCAGGGAGCAAATTAATTGTTAACTCAAGAGCAGAATGGGAATTACAGTCAGCTTGAAAGACTTCTCTCTACTTCTGGTGTATTTGGAAGAACTCGTGATTTGAGACGTACGGCAGTACTCCTTTGTAAAGCAATTTTCCTGCATTGCCAGAATGACCCCAGTGTGTTGCTGCTTTCTCAGTGCATTTGCAAGTTGACCTATTTTTGCACCTTTGGCGTTGCAAGGTGACTATGGCAATAATGGCTGGGGGGGGGCCTGGATTTCTGCTGTCTTTTTTCCCTGCTTGAAAGGGCAATGATCTACCATAATCTACAGTGGCTGAATATTTTTCTTGAATGTTGTTGCTTTGGGATTTTGGGATTCTCTTGCTTAAGGTTGAATCACGTTAACTAACTTACACTGAAATTTGAATTTTTGAAGCTTAAAATTTTGAAATTAAGACTTTGGACGGAGCGCACTAACCTGGTGTTTCACAGCATCTTACAGTACGTAGCTTTAAGATCTGGTTTGAACAGACCAATCTTCAGTTTGTGAACGTTGGGAGGACTGATGGAATCTGCAGTTGGTTTATCAGCTAACTCAACAGAACTACCGAGTGTTTAGCCTGTAACTCACACGCTGTGGAAGAAGTTGGCAGTTTGAAGATGCATGTGCCTGTTGCCGCACCAGAATTGTGTGGTGTCCATTTACTGTGTATAAATTAATCCGAGAAGGCGTTTTGGTGTTCTTAAGTTCCCTTCATGTGATGTTTTACCTTTAGTTAAACTTTACCAAAAGAGCAGGTTATGAATTCTGTCGGGGCAGCTGGGCGTGCTTTGGCATACGCCTTCTCGGATGGTGTTTAGCCTTATGGTTTGTGAAACGGGAAAGGGGGAAATAATATGCCTTAGTGCTGAGTTCCTGGCCATAACAAACTGATACGAGGATGGAAATAAATCTCCCTGGGGTCAAGGTGTGTCCTCAACCTGCATCTCTGCAACAAACCGAGGGTGACCCAGCGGCACGTGCTTGTTACAGAGATGGCTCAGAGTTCAGCTGAGAACCCACAGGGTAAGAGCTTACACAGCTCAGGTTTTAGCTCTTGCTGCCAAGTGCTTTGAATACAGTTTTTGGTATTCTGGTAATGTATTTTGGTAATTTAGGTACAAAAATGGGTTTTTTAGGCTTCTACTTTGTAATTTACACACAGAAAAGAAGTGCCAGCAGATCGCACTGTTTCAGAGGTGTGGATGAGACAGTCCTACAAATATCAACACTTGACTCTTAAATTATTTTTAAGAGTTTGGGTGGCCAAAATGCAACTCTGAAACGTAACATCTATTGAAACACCTTTGGGTTATTTTATCTTTTCTCTAGAGATTGCTGGATATTTTTAACTGCTTCGATCCTTAGTGGTTTTAAAACTTCTCTTTTAGTAGGCTGCTTTTAAGTCTCTTGGCTTATGCAGAAAGAGCTCTTCTGAAACAAATGGGTAGGGATTTCCCCGAAATGACAACAAGCTACACTTAGATCCTACAAAGTGGTTTCTTTAATCCACTTTTGATTATCCACACTGCACCGCGGGGAAAGAAAAGCTGCTTTTTTTCCAAAGCACCTCTGTATCACTGAGATGTTTTCTTTAAATATTTTCCAACTGCAGAATGTTGCTTTAGTTTATGCCTGACTTGCATACACCGTGCTCTCCCACACCTAACAATAATGTGTCACTTTGTGCAGACACCAAACAGGACGAGCTGAGCAATTTTCTGTGCAGTTCGGAGACAAATTCTAGCACTTGAATTAGTTGAGGGGGGATGGAATTAGGAAATGTGAGTGCGTGAATTAACATGCAGCTAATATTCATAGCCACGTTTCCATCATTGCATACAAATTGAGACTTTGTGTGACAATGTTTGATGCAGTAGGTGTGGGCAGCTATTCCTTCAAAGAAACTTTGATCGAAGAATAATGAAAACTTAAGAAATGATTCTGTGCTATCGGTTAAGTCCTTGTTTTTTCGGAAGTCCCATAGTTAGATGCAAACTTGTGCTGCAGTGAGCTGGGAAATGCACCCAGAGTCACCGTATTGTGTCAAATCTGGTTTTGGTAAATTTGGCTGAAACCACGACAACTTGCTACTTCAGTTGCCTTCAGTGTGGCCTACAAAGATGTTTTTAGAATATATATGGGGGTTTTGACATTCATCTGTTTTCAGAATATTAGCCACTGACTGGTGAAACTGAAGAGGAAAGGAGTCTTTGCATAATGAATAACACGTTGCATCTTTTTGCAGCTATATACCGTGCTCCGAGAGAATACACGTGGCAGTAACGGAGATGGCAGCCTTGTTCCCAAAAGTAAGTACCTTCCAGTATCAAAATGGTTTTGGCCTCATTCCTCTTTAGTGGACTTCTCTTCAGCGAATGAAAACCAAAAGCCAAAGGCAGGGAAAAATGACTAAATGGTTTTTGTCACATCTTGCATCTTTGTATTTCTTAGCATGTCAATTGGGAGGGCTAACGTGTGAATCCAGGCCTTTAACTCTTAAGAGTTAAGAAAATGCTAAGGATTGCATGTAGTTCTTCCAAAACTGGAGGCTGCTGGCATCCAGCTTGGGGAGTCCTGTGGTTATATGGGAATTCTGCTGGACTCATCACCCCTGAGTTTCCAGTTGAGTGTCCTTGCTTGGATTTGTTGTTTGTAGGTATGTTTAGATCTGTCGCCCATTTACCAAAGCAAACTGTTCCTTCACAGCAAACTTAGTGAGTGAAACCTTGGTGGTTAAGTTTTTGTACAATGTTACCTACCTCTGTAAAACTGCAAGGAAAACCTAATGTTTTTGTGCCAACCGGATTGTCTTGTACGTGCTGTGCCCTGATGTCAGTCAGGGCATGGGCTGGGTGAGCATTAAATGGGCAGTAGAAACATTTGTCTGAGTAACTTCCGAAATGAGAACATGAAGCGCTATTCCCTGCCTGGCAGGAGCTTGTAATGTCTCTGAGATGAGAAGTTCCAGGAGCTTGTTTCATCCTCCCCTATCCCACATCTCTGCTTACAACATCTCCTACAGCACGGAGAAGTCCGTGCAGAAAGCAGGGCCTCGGCAGCAGAAGTTTTGTCTTTTAGAAGACTCATCAACTGCTACTGGCTAATTGAAGGCGATCCTGAAACGCTTTTATTCTTCTAATTCAACTTCTTTCCTTTCCCAGAAACCCAAATCTGAACTGGTAAGGACTTCTTTGCGTCTGCTGACATCTAGTGCCTACAGACTCCAATCCGAGTGCAAAAAAACCCTTCCTGTGGAGACCTGCCCCACCACGGACATCCAGCTGGTCACGCAGCAAGTTATCCAGTGCGCCTACGACATCGCCAAGGCTGCTAAACAGCTGGTCACCATCACAACCAAAGAGAACAACAACTGAGTCACACTCGGCTTTTTAGTCTTGGTATTTTAAAAGGTTGAATTTCGAATATATGTGTGGAACTACTCGAATTTTTATGAGGAAAAAAAACTAAAGGGGCAAGAAACTTTTTGGGTTTTTTTGTTTTTGTTTTTTTGTTTTTTTTTTTTTTTTAAAAAAACCCTCAGTATTATTTTTGCATGTTTTCTAATGATTTTATGATTAATTTAACCCACTGCCTTATTTTGTGCCTGTGTTGCCAGTTTAGTTACAGATAATAGCATGTTGCGTGTAGCTATTGAGCCATTATCACCTCTGGGCGTTGTATCAAGCTCTTGCTAGATGTTTCCTTGGGGCCACCTTCTGCTTTTCAGATATTGCTGGCAAAAAAAAAACCCAAAACAAACCAAAACCCAAACCAACCCAACTCCTGCTCGAGTCGGCTGCGCGTATCAGAGGGCAGGATCTGGCCTGGAGCCCAGCGTGCCGTTATGCTGCTGACCTGAGCAGCCCGTAGCCAAACAAGGCTCCCAAGGCTCCGGGACCGGTACCGCTGCCCAGCAGGAAGAAGGTTGTCATCCCACTAAAGGAATACAAACAGAATTATTATCTGTTTCCCTTATCAACCATTGTGCAATAATGTTTTTAGTCTGTTAAAACAATAGTAGTTGTGGGCATCCGAGCTTATTACGTGTAACTATACAAGGTCTTTGTCACTTTATCTGTTTTGGAAGGAATTTGAAACTTAATAGTTACTTCTTTTAGTTGTCACTATGCCATTAGTATATATGTTTGATGTTACTTTAGGGCATTAGTGGTTAAAATATTATCCTTTGTTTCTGATTTAATAATTCATTCTTAAGTTTCCTGCAGAATTTTACCGTCCTCTTCAAGGCACCATCTTGTTCGCAGCAGCATCGCTCAGTAACTGGAGATGCAATTCAATTTCTGTGATCATTAAAAAAAAAAAAATACCCCAAAAAACAAACAAAAAAGGAAGTTAGAAAAGTGCCAATGCATAAGCAACGCTGTCTGCCACAGTATAGAACCTCTGTACCTCAACGTATCCAAATGTGAAGAGATTTCTGATATGTAGTAAGTTTTATGCGAATCTTGCAAGACTTTACATGTGGAATAACCCAAGGGAGGCCGTCTCTTAGAAGGGCAGGTGGGTGGCAAATGTCAATGCGTTTCAGTTTTTTTTTCTTCAATCATAGCAGTTAACAAAAACGGGTCAGTTCATATATTCAAAAATAAGAGTTCTTTGGGAACGTAAATTCCATGGGGAGGCTGGGGGGGGGAAGATTACTAATTTTTGCCTCCACTTGTGTCCCATTGGGAAGCGCGTTGGCATTTGTGAGGAGCTGGCAGCCACTTTAAGTGGTCTTTAGGGAACTGGGGTGGCTGCCACATGGCAGCGGCAGCTGCTGCTGCCAACTTGTAGACAGTTTTCACAGAAACTACCTGCAGTTCCACAAACAGGTCCACAGTATGGGCTCTGCCAAATCCAGCAACTCTTCAAGGCTTTCTGGTGGAAAAACTGCCATATTTAGGTGAATAAGCCAACTAAAGTTCAGTGGTTGGTCCCTTTTCAAATCCTGCTGTGTTTGTACATATAAACACTAAGTGCCATAATGCTGTTGGATTCCTGTAGGTTGTGATTAGCTCTGGTTTTAAAGTAGTGGGAGTTGGAGGGAAGGAAGAAATTGAGAGAGTAGATCACAACCCAGCTAAATTAGTGTCCTTCATCATGGGAGTTTTTATTTCTTTTCTGCGCTTCTGAATTCCACAGCCAACCCTGAACTCACGGGAATGCAGCCAGGCTGGGCTTACAACTGCAAAAAAACACATTTGTAAAACCTACTTCAAAGTTAATGCTATTGGAAATTAAATACATTGATAATCTTCTAGGAACTTTTCCTTAAATTGGCATCGCTGAAAGGCAGCAGATGATATTTTTAAATCTCTCAGGACACCATTGGATGCTTTTTTTTTTTTAACATATCATACCTGATTTCCAAAGCAGGGTAACGCTTGAATTATGTTACAAATTATCAGTTGTTTAAACTTGCCTCTGTATCAGAACAGACACCTGGATAACTGCAAGCCCTTGTGGCAGCTACGCTAGTTCCAGATTTCCTACAATCAACCATTTAGCTATTTAAAAACACGGCCAACCTGTCATTGATTCCCTGTTCTGTCACTTAAAACAGCATTTCTAGATGCTTCCCCCACCTCTAAACAAATGTTTGTTCTAGGTTAGTTTGTTCTGGTCCATCAGCGCTCCAGAACCACGGGGCCGGTCACGCAGAACAGGCAGTTTCCTGACGTTCTCAGTAAAACGGAAGCGGTCTGAGCACACGCTGATGTGCTGCCTCAGCTCGTCTCACAGACAGGTGGAGCGGTTCCAAACCCAACGCTGGAACTAAAGAGTAGTAAGTAGATTGGCCCTGGAGTCATACAGCACTGTAATACCTGAAATAACAAAGGTGGGGTGGTCGTTTTTTTTATTTTATTTTATTTTATTTCCCTGTAAACAAACTTGCTCTTTCTTTACAAAATGCTGCATAGGAAAGTAACACTTTTTTGCCTTTTTTTCCAAAACTTGTATTTATCAGTGTCATTTTATCTGTACGATATTTTGACTTAATCTTTTGTTTACTGTATTACTATAAAATGCTAAAACCCTTTCAGTCTGTGAAATTATCTGAGGTTATTTGACAGCTGGTTCTGTCAAGAAAAGATCTTGAAAAAGTTCCTGTGGTCGAATAAAGCCCGTAGTGCTCAGCCAGCACCGGGACAGGATCTGACCGCACCGCGCCAGCTGAAGGGTGTGGATGCTTTAAAACTGCAGTTACTGACTGTAAGAACGAGTAACGAGGTACAATAATCAGCTAAAAGTCCCCTCCTGTTGTTGCAGAAGGTCGCTCGTGTAAAGTAACAAACAATTTATCAGGTTGCAATTATTCATTATTTATGAACCAAGTAAACAAAAAAAAAGAAGAGAATGAAGTCTTCAGCACCTTCTGGAGAGGAACTGGACACGTTAAGAATTACTGCTGCAGTGCAGGTTATTTATCTTGCTGATCCACAATTAGTTATGAATTAAGTCTAAAGGTCTTTTCAACCTATACAATTTTTGATTTTATCACTGCTGACAGCCAGCTGGGCTGGTCCTGCTTCCCCGAGGTGGGAGCCTGACTCTTAAATCGCAAAGGCAGCAGGTAGTGGTTTATAGTTCCCATTCCGTGGGACGCACAGATTCTTTAATGGTTTGGATCCAAAGGACCCGTTTACTCGCTGTGTTGCCCCAGTGTAGCACGTACTAACTAAATACAGCATCACAACTCCCAATCACGGAGCAGGTGAAGCAGTTCTGTCCTCCAGGGATGCTCACACTTCTGCATTCTTGAAGCCAGTAGAAATTTGCTCTTGTGTTCAGCTGGGTCACAGCTAAGGATTTTCAGAAATCTGCTGAGTGGAGTCTTGATTTCGTTGTAGGCTATTCTAGAGCCACCGTTATTTCAGGAATTCTTTGATTCTTCAAACTTTCTGTAGTCTGCAACTGCTTTTAGTGCTCATTCCTCAGGTGCAGAGGGTAGGAATCCTCAAGTCCACGCCGGTTTTGGGCATCTGTAGACCTAACAGCATCAAAACAAAGATTATATCTCCTTTATGGGCTCTAGAATTTATCTTCCACGCACGTGCTATTCAGCTTGCAAAGAAGGTACTTTGGGGAGTACAGAATATCCTCCAAGAAAAGGCATCAGTAGTGTTTAAAAGTGGATACTTTGAGGCAGTAACGCCTCCTGCCAGCTTTCTGCGAGCCTTCTGACTTGTGTAGCTACTGTCTACTAAGTGGCAGAGGCGAGTTACTCTGCAGAGTAGCAGCTCATAGTTTAGTATGAGGAGTAGGATCTGCTGGGCCTGTGGTTTGGGTGGGGGTACTCGGATTCAGCTTAGTTTTTAGAGCTAGGAAAAGCACGGCAGAAGGTAAGACACTGAGCAGCTGAGATGTGCATAAATGCAGCTGCTAATGCTGAAAATAAATAGAATAACATCTGAGGCAGTAGTAACATTAAGAATTATTTAAGAATTGGGACCTAAAGCATCAATATCAGCAAAAGAAAAGCACTTTGAGAGAACTACAGAGCTCTGTAAACAATAGCACCAGGGGAAGGGAGGGGCTTCGTGTGACAACTCAGGTGCAGATCAGAAGCAGTGACCATTCTGCTGTTGTCCCTCCCCGATGTGCTCACAGGTCAGGGTGACCCCCGTGTCCCCTTATTGCTGCTACCTACCCTGTCCTGGTACCCGCTCTCAGCCATGCGCTCAGCCTCCTGCCGCACTAACTCTACGTTGCGCTGCCGGCCTGATCTCTCCTCTTCTTCCTCCTCCCTCTGGCGCTGCTGCTCTTCCAGTTCCTGTAAGCGACGCTCCCTCAGCTGGGTACAGAGAAAAGGGGGCTGTTACGGGGAGACTGAACACAGACCAGGCCCCTTCAACAGCTGGGTGTGTCCCCAGAGAGCCTGCAGTACCTGCGCCTCCAGCTCCTGCCTGCGGGACGTCTTCTGCTCTTCCTCCCGCTCCTTCTCTCGCCTGCTCAATTCTTTTGCCTCTTCAAGTTCTTTAATCAGCTGCTCTCGATACTTGATAGACTCTTCTTGGGCTTGTCTGTTTAATTCCATCTTCTCTTGGATCTGGCGCTGCCTGCCTGCAAGCACCTTTGTGAAGGGAGAGGATAAGTCAAGAACTGGGGAAATCTTGGCAGAGACGGTTAAACCGTTTCCAGGAAATGTATCAAACGAGCACAATAACACTGCAGTGGGTGCTGTAACCCTCTAGAGGGTGGAGTGTTACAGCTGAAATGATGGTGTCAATGAACCAAGGGAGACACCTCAAAAAGAGGTCATCACCTCATTCATCAGGCGATCTCTGGCCTTCTTCTCTCTTTCCCATTCTTCTTCCCTCTTCTCCCACACTTTTTTAGCTTCTTCACTGAAAGAGAGGGGGGGAAATTATCTCTAAGGTTACTACCTACTGTTAACCCTCCCCCCTCCAGACCTGTATACACTCAAGGAAACGCTGGCTTGAGCAGAACTTCCTGGATGTGTCCACCAGCCCCAGGCACAGAAGGGCCTTGGGAGAAACTTTGCCTCTTCACAGGGGGTGGGTAGTAAAAGGCACTGCTGGAAAAGCTGAAAATTCCACAAATCTTCCCTTTGCAACAAACCCCTGGCAGCACACACCGTCCTGTCAGCAGTGAAGACACACTCTGCACTGGGGAGGGTTGTAAGGTGAACAAAGCAGCTTTTATCTACAAGCTCTCAGACAAAAATAGGCAGGTTTGGGGGTCACTTAAACTAGACGCCCCCCCATCAGTGAGGCAGAATCATTGGAAGTTGGTTACAAAAGGTCATTCTAGCTGTCTCTCTTTTCCTGCCTTTTTTTTGTTATTAAAGCTAATGTAACAGAAATTATGGACTAGGTGTTGGGCTGAGATAACTGAAAAACAAGCGTGGGCTTTGATGCCGTCTGTGCTGTAACGTTCATGTAACAAAGGCGAGTGGAGCTCTGTCATCCAGGCAGGACTATTCAGCACATACAGTCTCTTTAGACGATGCCCAGAGGTGGGCAGGCTCACCTGAACAGGACCTGCAGCTCTGCCTCCCTCTCCTTTTCTAACTGGAGCTGTTCCTCAAGGACACGTTTCATCCAGGCAACATCTGCGATGGCTTTTTCTCGTCGGGCGGACAGGCGGCGCTGATCTTCATCTTCCTTCTCCAGAATGGCTAATAAGATTTGTCGGTCTATCTCCTTGAGGAAAAAAAAATCCAAGATTAACAACTGTCCAAGATGCTCCTGGCCTGTCTGCAGGGCTACTCTCTGCAAGTTATTGGTGACACAGCGTCAAGGCTGCGCTCAGGAAGATACTCGGTCCGCTGGCTTCCCCGTAATCTTTTTCTCCCAGCCCCATTCACAAGCTGGAAGGGGCTTCCCAACTAATTATCTGCAGGCATGCACATAAACGAAACACAAAGAACAAGCGTTATCAGCACACAGTATCTATAAGATATAAATCAAGGGGTATTTGCTCTTACCAGCTCCTCTTGGATCTGCTGGGCTCGTCTTCTTAACTGGGCATTACACTGATGCCTCAAAAAGCAACTGAAGGAGGAGAAAAGAAGAAAACATTCAAACTGACTCTAAAGCCCTGTGTTATTA
>VZRU01009666.1:8751-27037 GCA_013398155.1 Pedionomus torquatus | reverse complement strand
ATCATTAATAAAGATGTTGAAGAGAACTGGCTCCAGCACTGAGCCCTGTGGGACACCATTTATAATTTATTTAGATTAGATATTAGAAAAAATTCTTTACTGTGAGAGTTGTGAGGCACTGGGACAAGTTGCCCAGAGAAGTTGTGGTTGCCCCATCCCTGGGAGTGTTCAAGGCCAGGCTGGATGGGGCTTTGAGTCAACCTGCTCTAGTGGGAGGTGTCCCTGCACATGGCAGAGGGGTTGGAACTCAGTCTTTAAGGTCCCTTCCAACTCTAACAGTTCTGTGATACTATGAAGGCAATCTAAAACAAAAGTTAAAGTACTGTAGCAGCTAGCAAATACAGGTTAGTGTTGCCCATGGTGGAACTGTTTGGGTTTTTTTTTTGTCTGGTTGTTTGGGGTTTTTTTAAAATATTTTAACTTGATATTATGCTAGTTTTTCAGGTGTATTTTGCCTCATTTAGTGTGCAGGATGGATCATTTAGCACGATTGAGGGATGAAAGTGATGTTGTGCAGCACTTAAATATTGCTTAAATATTCCAAATATCAATTTGGAAACATGAAAAAGTTACGAGATTATGGAAGGAGAAAAGGATAGCTTATTATGAAATGAAATGTCACTCTGGAAAACTGACCTCTGCCAAAATTGCCATTTAACGATGAACTAGTCATCTGACTCAAGAACAATGCTTTCAGTAGTAATATGTTTCTCATTTTTGGGGCTCCCAGCTTGCAAACCCAAGTTTTGTTCGTAGAAATGCTAAATATTTTTAAGTGCTTCTCAAATCTACAGAGACCTCTCTGTAAACATGGCAAAATGCTTGCCAGATACCGTGTGTTCTTGTAAAAACTGGACACTGCAAGCACAGCCGAGTTTACATTTTTTTAAATGTATCATATGGGAATAATCACACTTGACCCAAGGCTTTTATGGCAGGGACACAAATATAAGCCACTGCGTCATGAATAGTTTTATCAACTTGAGAAATGCCCATCAAAGAAGCAAGCCTATGCTCATTTAAAGATGAAAATTTAAGATATGCTTGTTAGACAAATTCTGTTTGTATGCCTTACGTATTCCATAAGGTAAGTGTGAAAAGTTCTGTTGATAAGCCTGCCAGTCAGAACTATAATTATATTCACTGAATACTGGAAAAGGTATAATAAAGGCGTTGAAGTCACTGTTATAATTCATGTACACATAAAAGCTGTGCTGAATCTGCATGGGCATTTTTTCACAGAATCACAGAATCTTTGTGATTGGAAAGGATCTTTGAGGTTGTGTCTAGCCACATACACAAAACCCCTACAGTCTCAGCCTTGAAGCATGCCCAGAAGTGCAATATACAGAATGCTGTGGGGGATGGTGTCAAAGGCTTTACCAAAGTCCAGGTAGAANCAGAACTATAATTATATTCACTGAATACTGGAAAAGGTATAATAAAGGCGTTGAAGTCACTGTTATAATTCATGTACACATAAAAGCTGTGCTGAATCTGCATGGGCATTTTTTCACAGAATCACAGAATCTTTGTGATTGGAAAGGATCTTTGAGGTTGTGTCTAGCCACATACACAAAACCCCTACAGTCTCAGCCTTGAAGCATGCCCAGAAGTGCAATATACAGAATGCTGTGGGGGATGGTGTCAAAGGCTTTACCAAAGTCCAGGTAGAAAACGTCCACAGCTTTCTCCCAATCCAGAAGGCAGGTCACATGGTCATAGGAAGAGATCAGGTTGGTTAAGCAGGACCTCCTTTTCTTAAACCCATGCTGGCTGGCCATGATCACTTGGCTGCCCTGCACTTGCTGTAAGAGCTCACTCAAGATGATCCTCTCCATGATCTACCGAGGTCGGGCTGACAGGCCTGTAGTTCCCCAGATCCTCCTTCTGGCCCTTCCTGTAGATGGGTGTCGTGTTAGCAGCCCCCCAGTCATCTGGTACCTCCCCATTTTTGATTCCATTATTTTGGGCCTATTTATGATTTAGATGTAAAGACATTCAAACAGTGATTTTTAGTGTGTTAATTTCACTGTTTGGGTTACTGGTACGTTTCTTATCTCTAAGATGTAATATAGGCATAAGGTAAGTGAAGGCTGTTATTCAAACACTGTATTACATGTTTTGGGATATCTGTATGTTTTTCTAAAAATCTGGAAGACAAGTATGAACTTAAAACTGGAGCAATATTTATAGATATTTTTTCTAGCATTAATTTGAAATTCTAAATTGATTTTAAGATGTTCTTTTTTTTTCTAGAAATCAGACTTCTACTGAACTAAAAGAAGCTGTGATATTCTTGATCCTAGAAATGTTTCACATTAATACCCACGCTTTTTTTCATTTATCAGAATGGATCATTTCCCTGTGAAAACTGAGCATTTTAAAATTACTTGTTTTGGGAGTACATTAAGATTATACATCACCACAGCAGAAAAGTAGAAAGTAGTAGGCATCAGTAGCTGAAAATGCGAAAGTGAAATACTTCTGAAATTTGGAAGAAGCAGAGTAGTCAGTCACCTGTGCTCTGGTTCCTTTGATTTCAGATAGTTAAATCTTAATTTTGTCAGATCCTCCGTATATGGTCCAGTTTTCTTTTGGAAGTGTAGAGCACAGGGACCTGTTAGTGTTGATATTTGCCTATAGAACTTACTGATGGGTTAATATGGCTTTAAGCCCTTTGAGACCAAGATATAAAATGTTCTTGATACAGAGTACCAAATCTGGTTATTTGAAAAAATAACCCTCTACCAGCTTTTAAAAGAATAATTTCATGGGCAACAACTCAAAGTCTCTTGTATATGTACAGTTGTGTTCACAGGTCTTCATTCACAGAGAAGAAGATCTACCTTGCTATTTTGAATTTTTATGGTCTTGTAACTGTGTACCGTGCTTCACAGTCATATTGAATAGGCACTGTGTGTTTCATCACATCCCAGGTGAAATTGATAGGATGCTTTCTTTTTTCATGCTGTTTTTCCTTTTTAATATGCTCAGGATTAGACTAAAGATAAAATGTAAGATAAATTGTTTCATAAACTACACGTAGATGCTGGCAAAACTTTGACACGAATATTCTTGAAGGTCTGAGTTGGACTGGATTGTTACTTAGCCGAGAACTGATACCTTGATAGAGGCGAAAGCCTACAGTCATCATTACCTCTTAGTTCATCTCCAGGAAATAACATTAAAATGTGGTTATATATTTAAAAGCAATCTCAGTTTGTTGCATGTATATTCATTATTTTCACTGGAATGTTAATTCACTTGAATGTGAGGGAATTTTAAGGACTTTAAATACACTAATGTTGAGGTCTAGCGCTGGAAATGAGATTAGAACAGCATGTAGCTTGATAATTCATCAAATTCAGAGTTTTTTAAATTGTAGAAGGCTTTGTTAGTCTATCTTCTACTTCCCTTTCAAGCTCCTTTAAGCAGATACTGGTATAGTTGAAAACATAACTGTCTCAGCCAAATGCAGATTTATTTGTTGGCTTAATACTTGATAGCGAATTGCATTTTTGAGTCTTGTAACTAATTTGACTTTAATTTGTGTAAAATTAAATACTTAATATTCAATGTAATGTCAGTTACTTCTAACTTTTGGTTAAAAAATATTTAAGTATTAAGGTATGTTTAGTGATGAGGATAGCTAACAAAATAGCTAGAGCTACTACTTACATTATTTTAAAAGAAGTCTCACTTCTTATGAGGAAGCAAAGGGATATTAATGCTTCATGCTGTTGATCTGTTGTGTTGCCCTCATCTATCAAGTGGATGAGTTCTGTATTACTAAATCCCTGGTTTTATCATTGGCTCTTGAATAACTGGTATGTTAGTGAGCTGGTTTTTAAACTCAGGATTTTTAGTTTAAGTCTCTCATAATATTTTTGGGTGTGTGGTGGTTTTGCAGTGGAAAACAAATACAAAGCTACACAAGCCACATGGGAGGATGCTAAATCAGCACTGATTTAAATGAATAATTACTTGGATGGCAGTCGGCTCAATTTTATCTCTCTTAGTTTGTGAACCATACCCTCCAGTAGCTACAGGCTAGTGACTTGCTGACTACAAGTTGATGAAAAATATCTGGTAAAAAAACCAAAACAACAGTATGTAGTGGAGAGACTGAAACACTTAAAAACTTTTTTAAAGTATTTTTAAGTATATCTAGTTGAAGGTATGAATTCACAGAATCACAAGACATAGACAAATGAACTGGGCATTTGAAAAACCTATAGAGCATGGAAGAAATGGTAATCTAAGTCTACGCAAAATGGCTGGATTTGCAAGTGAAGATGGAAAATTTAGCCTTAATTCTGTCAGTTGTCAATATAAAATACTTAGTCTTTTTAATGCTTCTTTATATCCACTCTTACATGTTTGGGGGAAAAAAGTTGAGTATTCCCAGTCATTCCTCTTACTTTTGCCATGACCTTATCTTCTATGATTTTCCTCTTCTGAATACTTCTAATTTTTCAACATTCTCTATAGTTCTGGAACAAACATTCCCCACTGCACTTTGCAGTGCAGTAATGTTATTTAGTCGTCTTTCTGTATGTCCTAACATCTTGATTGCTTTTAAACTTGTTTTCTTTACTGTCTTTATTGAATTGTATATGTTGTTCACCTGTATCTTGATAAAAAAACCCGCTGTGGTTTGTATTGTTAGTCCAAGGCTCCATATATTTTATGGACTCTAGTTCATCCAATCTGAGTTGATTTGCATGTATTAACAGTAATTTATTTTCCTTCAGTAACATATCCATACAGTGTAGAAATATGTTCTTTTGTCTTCCATTACTTTGAAGCAATAGCTAATGGAAATAAATGTTTAAGTGGTGCATTGAAGTAATGGCTTCTTCGGTTTCTTTTCTTCTTGTGTGCTGAGAACCAGTTTTGTAAAAGCATCATAATTTTCTTAGCTTCAAAGCATTACCTGAAATAAAGCTTGAAAAACATGAGTCTTCGAAAGTGAGTTTTATCCTCATGAAAAAAAATGAGAAGTGTACTCAGTTTATCTAAGAAAACCCAGATTTTTTAGGAAAAGTAGTTGGAGTAATTTGGGGTTGGGTATTTTTTGGTTTTGTGGGTTTTGGGTTTTTTTGTTTGTTTTTGGTTTTTTGAGAAAGTGATCACTAGGAAAGAAGTTGTAGGTTTGGATATGTGCTTTAGTGAATGGGACGTTTTTCTGTTAGATCACACTTTCTCCAGAGCTTTGAGCCCAAATGAGGAACAGGGCAAATGATGAGTTTGAGAAAATGTTAGGGAACTGAAAAACCTTTAAGGTTAGAAAAAATTTTCAGCAATGTCAGATTTCCTTAATCTTTAACTAAAATAAGTTTTTATTGAATCAGTAATTGAGACTCCTTTTAAGCATGTATCTATTAGATGAAGGGAGCCTACAGGAGAGCTGGAGAGGCACTCTTTGTCAGGAAGCGTAGTGATAGGACAAGGGGTAATGGTATTAAACTGGAAGAGGGGAGATTTAGATTAGATATTAGAAGAAATTCTTTCCTATGAGGGTGGTGAGGCACTGAGACTGGTTGCCCAGAGAAGTTGTGGTTGCCCGATCCCTGGGAGTGTTCAAGGCCAGGCTGGATGGGGCTTTGAGTCAACCTGCTCTAGTGGGAGGTGTCCCTGCCCATGGCAGGGGGGTTGGAACTTGATGATCTTCAAGGTCCCTTCCAACTCAAACCATTCTATGAAGCAAAATTTTGAAGTAACTTGCTTTCCTTCCCCCTTGTGTGAGAGTATCTCTGGCTGCTCTAGGTAGAAGACTATGTATATTTCTAATATACAATGTCAAGCTTTGTATATTTCTATATTCAACTATGTATATTTCTAATATGCAATGTCAAGCTCCTGATGTGCTGATGGATTGTTTGACTCCTGCCCAATGAATGGTCTGAGATGTCTTCTGCTGGTAGCAAGTGGCAATAGTATGTTACCCTGAACTTAACTAGACTGTCTAAAGACAGCTCTGTGGCTGAGGACTGTTAGTCCAGGAATTGGCCTGAAAGCCTAGGTCTTCTGAGCATTTGCAGCTCTTGCTTATTCTTGAACATTCTCATTCTGAATTTGTCGCCTTGAACCTCAGTTGACTCTTATCTGGCACAGCTGTTAAATGTATGTCGGAACAAGCAGTGTACTCTGGTCCAACAGCTTTGGATGTAAAGGGAACAAGCTTTTCAGTTTAAGGTTCATCCTCAGCTCCTAGCTAGACAGCTTTCTTAAGGAAGCAGCTATGGTTTTTCATCTGTCAAAAGACTGTTCTTGGTTGACACCTAGATTCTGTCTTCACCTGTTGCCTCTGAAGCATTGTGTGCTTCATCCCTTGTAGAGTAACCCCAGCTGGGAGCTGAGCCCCATGCAGCTGTTTAGTCACTCTCCTTGGTGAGATGGGGGGGGGGAGAATCAGAAGGGTAAAAGTGAGGAAACTGGTGGGTTGAGGTAATAGCAGTTCAACAGGTAATGCAAAATACAGAATTCCTTTACTACTTTGCATCAGCAGGCAGGTGTTCATCCATCTCCAGGAAAGCAGGTTTCCATCGTGTAATAATGACTTGGGAAGATAAACACTGTTAACTCCAAATGTCTCCCATCTTCCTCCTTCTTCCCCCAGCTTTTATTGCTGAGCACAGTGCCATATGGTATGGAATATCCCTGTGGT
Organism: Pedionomus torquatus; assembly: GCA_013398155.1. Lineage (NCBI taxonomy): Eukaryota > Metazoa > Chordata > Aves > Charadriiformes > Pedionomidae > Pedionomus > Pedionomus torquatus. Next base: position 20,364 of record VZRU01009666.1, on the reverse strand, counting down.
CAGTTTGGGTCAGCTGTCCCAGCTGTGTTCCCTCCCAGCTTCTTGTGCACCCTCAGCCTACTCACTAGCGGGACAATGTGAGGAGCAGAAAAGGACTTGACTCAGCAATAGCAACTGTTTGCAGCACAAATTCAAAACACCACCATTCCAGCAACTATGAAGAAAATTATACCAGCTAAAACCAGCGTGTTCCTTCTCCTTCATTTCATGGCTTCAGACCCAGAAAGTTAATGCTCTGTGTCCCTTACCCAAGCTGCATGGTGTTCCCCAGTTTCTAAAGCTTTACAGGATTATGACCATCTAGTTATGGTTGCACATAAATAAGCATACTTGTATGGGTATTGTTTACTAAAGGAAAGGTTTCTCATTGCCTTGCTGTATGAATGCCCTCAGTGTGAATGATGGCATGGATGACATACTTGGGATTGCAGTTAATGAAAACGAGCTTCACTGTTTTGTTACTTGTAAATGCTTGCTTTAGGGAACAAAGATACAATTGTATTATGCTGTCATAAATCTCTTTGCTTGTTTGAATAATGTTTTGGCAGGCAAAACTTTATGAAGAAATGCTACTTCGAGGATTCTCACTGTCTTAGAAATTATGCTAATAAGAATGTTATGTTATGCAGTGATTCCATGTCAGTTCCAGTATCATATTAATTCGTGTTTACTGAGGAATAGAAAAGGAAGACTTTTTTATCCTGCTTCTCAAAGGAACTTGCTGTTTTGGAGTTCTTTGTAAATGGAAAGTGTTAACATCAGCAGTCATCATTTACTGTTACATAAATACAGTTTGACATTTATTTGTAAACTGGTCTGTCCACTCATAAGCATTCCCTGTGGGAGTCATGATACATATGTGTTCCCTTGAATTACATGTTACAGCCTGTCTAGTTAAATTATTATTATATTTGTCCAGATTTTATTTTTCCTGTTTCCTTTCTAAGAGTTTTGGAAATACTTAAGAAGTAGATTAAAATACTTTATTAAACTACTTCAAACATTTTTCAAGAAATTAACAATTTCTTAAATGACATCTATATATTTTTATTTGTAAATACCATCCCCCTAAGAGACGAGATTAGTGAATGTGTGGAGGTAGATTCTGAACAGTCACTGGAAAAACCTATCATTTGCAGTTCAACTATAGAATAGAACGGCTCTTTGAAAGCAGATTGAAGCTATGTGAAACCAAGATTAGTACTTGAAACATTAGAACATCAGGGAAGAACAAGATTATGAGCACCTTTCAGTTTGGAGCGTTTTATCTATACTAGTGAGGTGTCTTCTTGATTTGTGTAAATGAAATATATTCAGAATTAATGCTTCGGTGTTGCAGGAGCAGGCTTAAATATTTAATTACTTAGTTATATAGTCCATTGGCTGTAGTGGGGCTACTTAATAACTTTTTAAAAAGCACAAGAAAATTTCCAGTTTTGGGAGAGAAGGTATATTTTTATTAATTTTTGAAAGAAACTCAAAATCTTTTCCTGACTTCAGGTAACTGTCACTTCAAAATACAATTGTCTTGATCTCAGCAACAAAAAGATATTGTAACTCCCAGTTACAAGGAAAATATGTTTTTAAAAGTCATCTGTGACAAATTAAAAACTACTAAAATATTGATGGTTACTTACTACTACCCCAACACGTTCCCTCTTTCCAGCTTCATTCTGAGTTTTCATTTACTTCAGAATGAAATGTTTCAGGATGGATGAAGAATACTTGTTATCTGAAGGTAGCAAGATATTTAAGAAAAACATACTGACAAATCAAATTTACATGTGATTTTTTTTTTTTTTTGCATGTCTGCTTCCAGAATAATAGTAATGAAAGTGTGGATGTACTTTTTCAGCAGAAAGGAGCACTTCAAAGGAATTCTTTGTTGTTGTTGAATAGAAGCCATGGTGATTTGTTGGTAGTTTTATGTCCTTTTTGTTTTCCTGTCTTCCTTAGCCACCCCGAAACCAGCTGCTGTTGGCAAAATAGCAACAATTAATTGTATTGTTAATTATGGACTGATTTATTTTCAGATCTCGATAGAGAATGACTACCTAGGCCCCAGAAGAATTGAGAGTCTGCAGAAAGAAGACGCAGATTGGCAGAAAAAAGCCCATATGGCTGTGCTTTCTATTCAAGACCTTACAGTGAAATACTTTGAAATCACAGCTAAAACACAGAAAGGTAATTATTTTCTATTGCCGTAGACGTCAAATAAAAGATCTTTAAAACTTTATTTAATGTTTAGCATATTCTGTGTCGTACTGTGATTATTTTTTTTTTTTTAATCTCTGAGGAAAATGCAGCCATCATTCCCATTTGTCTTTTTTTTTTTCCTGTGTCTATTTGAATCTTTCACCAATCGGCCTTTTCAGAACATCATCAGAGGTGATTAGAATAGAAATTTTTGGTAAAAGTTTCACAACCGCTTTCTCAATGTGACTATATTATCTGCACTATGCATTTGCAAAGGATTTAGGGAACATTGAGTCCCTGATGGATTCTGTCATCTGTACTGGATATAGCAGACCACCAGATTAGGTGCTTATTACCTTTAGTTAATTTGCTTTTCCTGTCTGCCCTGCCTTTCAGTAACTTTTTTCATCACTGCAAACATTAAGCAGCAATGAAAGCTGCTCTGTTGTTCAGAAGTCTTCACGGATAGAGCCTTGGCATTTCTACGCTTGAAGAATGTGGCAGTTTTACTAAAAAGTTGATGCAGTAAAACCAGGTCATATGACTTGCCATGTACATCTGCGCTCTCATCCTTGTACCATTTTAACTTAAATAATCAGATTACTAGGGCAAACACACCTGAGGATGTGGTTTCATGTCACCTCTTTTAGTTTAGCAGTGGACTACCACTGACAGAGTTTTTATCCCACTGTTTTCCCTGCCTGATTGTGGGTTCCTATTTCTTTCTTTGCCATGGTGATTGTGCAACCAAACGAATGAGCTGTACCTTTGGGAGAAAATCTTGATGGGTAGGCTTCCTGTCATCTTTCTGCATGACTGCTAGATCTGCCTCAAAGGAAGCAGTCACTGCACAATTCGTTTTGGTGACAACCCAAGTTAAGGGTAACATGAAACTCCACCTTATTTTGAAAAAGTGACTAGACCAGTTCAAGTGTATTATATTATATTGGAATGACTTAAATTACAGGAAATTCAAAATGTATTTAATTAGTTTGGTTCCTTTTCTAGTATGACAAAAGCAGCAAATAAAATACCCCATTAATTGATAACGAACATATATTAAAAGTTATTGATTTTTACTTTGTTCACATGCTTGTTTTTGGTCTGTACAGCAGCCCAGATTGTGAGGAAAAACACTGGGATATGAAATGCCTGGACACTGTTTACAATACAATTTAGACTTTTGGTGTACAGATAGCTTGCCTATGTTGTTGTTTTGGGCTTTTTTTGGCCTGTTGATCACAGGATGGTCTTACAAACCAAAATACTAACAGGTGACAGAGGAAAAACATGTGAGAACTAAAGGTGTTTTTGTTCCCCAACAGCAGCATGCAATATCTTCTAGTGCCTGAGGACTGAATGCTGCCCCTTTGATTGTGTGACTTGCATGGCTTTTGCTTTGCAGAGCTGAGTGTACAGTATTTTGTGATTGTTCTATATGTTAAAAATTATTAAAATCTCATATGTGTCAACCTAGATGTTTTCTGGGGCTCAAGAACAGAAAATATGAATCTGGCAAGGGACTCTTGCAACTCTGAAGTCTTTCTGGAAAGATTCTCATTCTTCTTTGCATATTAAGAATAGATTTTGTTTAGTTAATTTTAATTATGTGAAGCAACCTGCATTTTGAGTTAAAAGATAGATGTTACTTAAATTTAATTCACTATTCTTGCGGAATTGCATGTGAGGTCAAGCTGATATTTTTTGTTTAAATTGTAATTTTTTTTTCACTCTGCAGATGTGTTTAAACTTATGACTGCACTATAGAAGTTATTAAGGGAGACTTTAGTAGCTGATAACTGGTGCTTTCAGAACAGGGAAAATTTGAGATGCAATTTAATACCATATGGTAGCGTTAATAAGACACTTTTAAGTCAAGAATTCTGAACCAGTGGTACAATAGTTCAGGTACTGTGTATTCCAAATTGTCCCTCTGTGGGTAACAAAAATTGGATTATGACAAAATGGTCAACAAACAGCTAATTGCATATTTGCATGAATCCTAAGAGTACTTACGTCCTGGACTTGAACATTAGTACTCTGTAGAATGACTACTCCCTGCCAGGAGAACTTTTTATGTTTTCATATACAAATGTTTGCCATGTCTGTGCCGTAGAGTCACTGGTGATCTGCAGAGTAAGCTGATAAGTTGTCTGCATTTCCTTCCCTTCTGTAGCTGTGTATGACCGAATGCGAGCAGACCAGAAAAAATTTGGTAAGGCAGCATGGGCAGCAGCAGTGGAACGTATGGAAAAGCTTCAGTATGCAGTTTCTAAGGAAACTTTGCAGTTGATGCGTGCTAAAGAAATCTGTTTGGAGCAGAAGAAACATGCACTGAAAGAGGAGGTAATTTTTCATACCAATACACAGAAAAATGAAACGAAGAAAACTCCCAAACCTTAAAGAGTGTTGATGTACTCAGGGAAAAGAAACACAACAGAATTAACAAAAAAAAAAAAACCAAAACCAAAAACAAACAAACAAACAAACCCACACAGACTTAAAAGTAATTATTTTTTTAGCTTTTACTACTGGAGGTCTATATTGAAACTTATACTATACTCTGCTGTGTTAGGCAAGTGGAGTTGTAATATAGCTGTGGTGGGTTTTGTACCACTTTTTCTGTTCACTCTTTCCTGCTTAGTCAACCAGGAAGACAGTTTTTACTGTTAATGTTTACAGCTATCCACTGAGATGAATGAAACAAAGACAAGGGATATGACGGAAATCTGCTATGTTATCTCCACACTTTAGCTCTCGAGGCACGCCCACTTTTTCACAATAGTTCTCACATTCCAGATGGAAGGTGTCTGAACATTAGTAAATATACAGATGACTAGTCTGTTTTACTGTACTCTTTATCTCTGCTTACTCTAACTATTAAGGCAGCCTTCCAAAGGGAATTGTGCTAGCTACAACTTTTCTGAGGAAGAGTACCTGTATTAAACTGTGTTTAAATGTCTTGGTAGAAATATTCCATGGTTATTGGGTTTTATAACACCTTCTCAAAAGCAAAAATGCTATAAATCCTCTTTTCAAATTTGCTGTCATATGGATATTCAGTCCTGAGAACTTTCTGTTATTATTAATGTTAACTTAAATTCTATCTAATTGGTTGCTGGTTTTAGAGTGTTTTTCAAATGTTTCAGCAAAATTTGACTAAAACAGTGACTCTGTTATGAAGATGTTATCCAGAGAACTCATGACTTCAGCACTGTATAGATTAGTAGGCTTGTAAGCCTGATAGACTATGTGCCTCTTCTAGGAGCTTCTGTAGAAGACAGCTTGATCTACAAGGAAGAGGGTGTACATGCAGGACCTGGAGCACAAAAAAGCAAAAAGTTTGCTCCATTTCAATACTCTTTGTATTTAGTAAAGCCAAGGGATATCTGAAAACCTGAGTTTATCAAGCCGTTGCTATTTTTAGCAAAGAGTTGAGAGAGTCCAGTAGTACTAATTAGAAATATTATATTGAATATGTTCACTTATTTAGAGCAGCTGTGCAGTCTTTTGCAAAGCATAACTTATTTTTCACACAATAGAGACCTTCCATGAATTTTTGCGGAATGAGATCATGGTCTTGTAAATGAATGGTTGTTTTGATGTGCAAAAGCATTAGGGGCTGCATAGGAAAAGGGGATATTTATTGCAGAGGGTTGAGGGGCCCTGAACTGAGATTTTGGGGCTTTTGGGGAGGGAGGAATTAGGAACATCTGATGGGCATTCTGTTCTGAAATACCTTTTTGGCTTTGAGAATGTAAAAGCCCTACATATGCAAAGTTGCATGTGAAAATGTGAGTGGGAATCCCACATTTGAGTTGCAGTGGTCTTACGAAGCAAATATTTAGTGATTACTTTAGGTGGTGTTTTTGGTAGATGTGACAGTAAAAAAAACCCAACTACAGTAAAAAATTAAAAAGATTATACATTTCCTCCTTGAGGTTTAAGAAGTAAAGACCTTCCTGCTGTGCTTGAATTTGTTTGTCTCACTGAGTAGGAAAAGGAGACACATGGGAAAAATATACTTGTTTTTCTTGCTCTTAATTCGCTCTTCTTGAAATCTAAACCAGCCCTGCTGATTTGGTTTTTAAGAGAGACTGTCATAGTTTGTGTAGTTTTCATTTAGTATTAATCAAGCACTTCTTTATTTCTGAAAATGGGTTCACACTAACATCAAGTTATGATATAAAAATCCTGGCTAAGTGATTAGATTAGTTATATTTTTTATTATTTAGCAGCTGAAAACATTAGGCTACAGCTATATGTATTTAAAAAAATTTTAAAAATTAAAAAATAAAAATAATAAATAAAAAAAAACCAAACCCAACACCAAAACACAATAAATAACACCCCCAAAAAAACCCTCTACACAGATTATGTATTGAGCTTTTTTTATTTTACTCATTTGTACCTCTTAAGTTCAGCATGTTGTGTTGAATTTTGGTTGAGGGGAATGATGAAAACTCTCCTTTTGAGGTAGACCAGAGTCTGTTTTTGTGGACTGGTTACCAAGTCTTGTCCTTTTAACAGTAAACAGAAACATTAAATCAGAGTGAGAGTCCTTTGTAATTCTCTAAGTATGTAAAATAGTTTGGACAACTAAAAGTGTGTGACTGGAGACTTAAATTCCAACAAGTCTCATCTTGCCTATATAGGATTCAGTAATTAGGCTGTTTCCTCCCCTCCTGCCTTAGAAGCATACAGTTCAGGTCTAAAGAAACACTTCAAAAATAAATTTTAATTTATATGATAAATATTCTGTCGTATTTTAAGATTTTTAATAGTTTCATAATTTGTAGAGTTTTTTTCTTGTACATTTTGCCTTAATAATATTTTTGCTTCCAGTGATTGAGTATGTAAGCCTATCTTGCATTTCATGACTGGCATTTTATTTTTGCTTGAGCTGGATTCTTTGGCAAAATTCTTTTTAAGAAAGCCTGAATAGCTATTTCTAGAAAATTAATCTCCTTTCTGTATGAGACGGGCAGTGATTTTAGTACAGGTGCAACACAGTGTTTTTCAGAAATGTTATTTCACCTCAGTAGCTTGCATTGTTTCTCTTTCAAACTTTTTTTTCTGTGACAGCTTTTTGGAAAGGCTAGAAGTAAGTAGCTAAAATTGAGAAATCTTTGAAGATTTGTTTAAACCTATTTGATTTATTACTTTTAATTAAAAATGAGGAATGCTTATGCTTTGTTTGCTTTTGGTGTTTAAACTAGCAAACTGACGTTTGCCATAAAAATGTCAATTTTTTTTTCCCCTTACATTAGATATTTGTGTAATATTCAGCAGTTCAATCAAAACTTCAAAGAATTTGAAATAAAACCTATTTTAAGTAGGCATTGTGTTTATAGAGAATAGAAAGCCGGAAGCTCTAAGCTTTCAAGTGAAGTGTTAGGATACATTCCATACACAAAGCTTGGAGTCATAGTTAAATATAATGAGACATTATTAGAAAATTTTGCATTAACAGTGATAACCTACTTTTGACTTAATAGTTACCAAAATCCCACATAAGTTCTTTTGAAATAATATTGGAAATAATTTGTTTTTGTTTGTTGGTGGTTTTTTTGTGGTTTTTTTTTTTTTTTTCCTAGAGAATGACTGGGTAGTGTATTTTAAAGAACATCAAAGAGGGCAAATCACAGTATTTCAGGAGAGTGGTGTGGATGTGTTTTGTGTGTTGTTTGTTTGTTTGTTTGTTTTTTTAAGGATTTTGTGTATTGTGAGTCTGTTACAAGAAGAGGTGATGTTTTTTTGACAAATAAAATGAAGGCTGAGATGGTAGGAAATAGCTCTTCACAAAAACACTGATGGGAATAAATATCAGTGGCAAACAATGCGTGATGTTGTTCAGAACTAGTACAAGAACAAATGATGTTACTTGCTGATGAATACACTGGAAGGAAGAAGTTTCCTGGCACTTAGGAGTAAGTATCTGGAACAGCCTTCCAGTGGGAGTAACAAATACAGAATTTTGTGGAAGCTTTTTTTGTTTGTTTGTTTGTTTGTTTTGTTTTGTTTTTTTTTTGTTTTTACAAAAGCAGAATAAGAACAACAATAGCAACATGGAAATTACTTTTAAGCACTCAGGTTATGAAAGCAGCTCATTTTAGGTTTGTCTAGAAGTATTCCATGGTGGTGGAAAGCTGAACTTGATTGCACTCAATTCTCTTAGTTTTGTCATCTATCCCCTTAGTATGCACGCTCATAGTTCCTGTCACAAGCTCTCTGTTTTAACTGTTATATCTTTATTACCCACGTGTGTGTTCACAGATGATACATTTCTGCCTTGGAACTATTAAGAAGCCCAGGTTCCTTGGAACTATTAAGAAACCCAAGTTCCTGCTTAAGTTCTTCACTTAGTATGAATGAGACAACAAAACCAGGGTCAGAGAGATTAAATTATTTGTTTGAGTTAATGCAAGAACCTGTGGCATAGATTGAAATTGAACTTGGATTGCCTCAGTTCCAGTGTTGTCCAACTGCAAGATGTTTCTTTCCTGTCACATTCTCATGTTAGAGCTGTTTGTGTTTCTTTCACTGTGTTGATCAGCCTGAGACCTACCAAAGATGCAGTAAATTACTAGTGCAGATTAGGTGGCAATTTGTAACATTAAGAATTGAACCATTCTTAAATTTTTACCAAAAATACTGACATTTCCCGTATGTGATGATACTCTTTTGAATTATCACACGTATATAGTATCTGACGTAAAGTTTTAATGTAAATGGTTGAAATTAAATGTCCTCATTTTCCTTTTTCATGAAGGGCTATTATATAGACAGCATATCTGCCTGAGAACCATATGACAATATTTGTTTCTGATTGCTGTTGAACCTGAAAACTGAATATAGTTGTGTTGTACCCCTAAAAAAGACCAGGTAGCTGGCACTGTCTGTAATGTGTGCTTGTAGGGTTAAGACTCAGTTGTTGGACAGGCCTTTTATCGCTTTCATCAGGCAGATACCACTGCAGCTGAATGAAGTACTGAGCTGCTATAACTTGAGTGGCTAGTACTTTTAAAGATAGCCCTTTTATGTCTCTGAGCAATCTTCATACAGAGCCTGTGGACTTAAATTTGGAAATGTCTTTTTTTACAGAAAAAAGAAAAAAGTGTAAGTCTTAGGGAATTTCAGAGTTTCCTGTACTGTAGGCGAAAGTTCTTAGTTGTGGTAGATGTTTGGCATTGCCTTACTTTGGAGGAAACTCCCCAGCAAAGAAAGGCCAAAACAAAGCCAAAAAAACCTTGCCACATTTTGCTGCTGTGATATATATTTTTTTACAGTGAAAAAATCCTTTGAAAATAGCAAAACCCAGGATACCTTGCCTGACCAGTGAACGTTATGCCTCTTCTGGAAAAACTGGAGGGTTGAAGAGAGTCAGGTCTCTTGTTTTGAAAACTGGCCTTTAATTCACTCCAAATATGCCAGCATTATGTCATTTACTGTTCTGGTCTCATAGTTAGTAATTTAATATGGAAGCAGAGTAATAGAATGGCGTAACAAGACATTTTGGTGTTCTGCTAGACTATAACATATAAATTAAATGTCATTGTAAGGTTAACGATATTCAGTTAAGGACTTACTGAGTCTTTCATGCTAATAGTTGAAATACAAAAAATGCATTCAGTAAATATAAAATGTAGTAGCAGAAGTTTTTAAAATAGGTGTTACAAGAATGGATTCACTGGTCTTCTCTCTACAGTCATACATGGAAAGCCGCGTAATATACAGAGCTGTTTCCTTAGTGTTTAATTGAGCTATGAAATCCCTGTCAATGAGTAATAATGCAAGTTCTAACAACACATATGCTGTAAAAAAACGGATAGGACAAACTTCAGGAGTAAAATCCAGTAAGTCTATTTAGTATAAAAGGCAGTGTTGGAACTTAAGTTGTGCTGGAGGCTGGTGAAATGTTTTAGGGGGTATCACCCCACTGACTCCTATATTTTCTCTTCCTGTGTGTCTGTAGTTAACTTCTGTTCGAAACAGGGTGCACAGTAAGATAGATCATTGATTTAATTCAGTTTAGCTGTCTTTATGTTTTAATGTAATTATGTTTAGACATACCTATTTTCTCCTCTTGAACTGTTTAATTTTAATGTGTTACATTTAGTATACCAAACTGTATCTAACTGTAATCTTGAAGTCTGTGGTTTTGTTCCCACCCATTATTTTGGAGTCGTGTGTTTTTTGTTGTTTCTTTTCTTCTTTTTTTTTTTTTCTCTTTCCATTTAGATGCAGAGCCTGAAAGGTGGTACAGAAGCCATAGCCCATTTGGACCAGTTAGAAGCTGATTATTATGATCTACAGCTTCAGTTGTATGAAGTGCAGTTTGAGATCTTGAAATGTGAAGAGCTGCTGCTGACTGCACAACTTGAAAGCATCAAAAGACTGATGTCAGGTGCTTTACGCATTTTAATTAAGACATAATCTGTAAAAAATAATTCTCTTCCTAAGAGTCTAGTAAAGCCTGTGGGAATGAGATGAGAACAGATTCTTTACCATATGAAGAGCTGGATCCTCTAACATACAGCTGTTTATAAGGTGTATGACAGATATGGAAGTTTTCATCTGGTTCTCGTTGCCTGTGTTTGGAAATAAGCACATAAGATACTGTGTAAGTTCTGGAAAACTAAATTCAGGAAGGAGGAAATGCCTTAATTACTGGCCTTGTCTCATTAAAAAATTGTTTAATTTCTTTGAAGTGGTTGGTTTTCAAATATTACACCTGCAAGTCAGAGTCCTTCAGCTGAACTTGAAGCTCTTTGTATTGCCTTCTCACTGATCTAGGGCAGTGATGAAGACCTTGTTTCCAGAGCCTGCTCTGCTTTGTGTAGTTGCAAACTGGAGATGGTACAGATCAGCATTTTGGATTTTGTCCTTTGGACCTTTCTATAGTTAATATTCTGCTTTATTGTTTAATGCATAGGACTTGCATAGCAAATTTTATTCCAGATAGAAAAGTCACTTGAGATCTGAAGCTGGATTGTATTGTGAGTTGCCTCTGGAAAGAGGTAACACAGGTACCATGGATGCTTCTTGCTGTTAGATGAATTCTCCTTTTAGACTTGTGATGGCAGTGACTGTAACTGCATATATGGAAGATGAGGATTGAAAACTCTGTAAATGACTTAAGGAAATGTGGCAGCCTTGACTGGGTGGCTCTGTGAAGGGCTAGTTAGTGCTTTAGAGACAGAGGTCTCAGACATGACGTCTTGGTACTGAAGGCTTACCTATGAACCAGAGGAAATCCCTAGAACACGAGGTTGAGAAGGAACATGTATCAAAATACTTTCTCTTTGACGTGGTGATCGGAAAACTTAAGGGCCCACAGAGTTTAAGCCTGCTGTAAAAATAGTTCATTATGGCTAGTCACTGATGTTTTCTCCAGAAATCTGCCTTCCCCTCCCC
>VZRU01009664.1:7541-33415 GCA_013398155.1 Pedionomus torquatus | reverse complement strand
CCTACACACACCCACCCCCCAAGAAAACCCCCAAAACCAACAAAACAGAAGGAATATTTAAAAGCGTCACCTTGATCAAAAAAGCGAATCTCATAATTCAGCTGATTAGACCTTCCATGCCAGAGTCCACAAGCCATAGACTGCCAGGAGAGGTGGACCCTCTAGAGAAAAGCATTGCATTCATGCAGACAACACCAACATCTCTAATTACAAACATCAAGAAGAAATCAATGTCATCAAGACAGTGACTGCCAACACTCCCTGGTCGTTCCCCTTCTCCCCCCAAGAAGGGCAGCTGAGCCACAGAGTGCAGTTTTAGGGTGGTGTGAGGTTCCACAAAGCAGAACTACACAAAACTTCCAGTTTTCACCCTGCAAACACATGCATGTAAAAAGCTCTATGGCTGGTTAGTACCTGCCATCCTGATTCACAGCACTGACACCCACACTGCCTAGCAAAAGCAGGGAAAATGGAACTGCTCTTCAAGAGGCAACAGCGTGCATTTGCTTCCTGCAAAGTATTGTTATTTTCAAAGCAAAACTATTTTGGAGCAGCAGGACAGTTTTTGAGGTGGGAACCTGACTTTCACTTTTGTTATATAATCAAACCAAAAGAGAAGGGAGGAAAGTTCAGCTGCCTTTTTTTTTTTTAAAAAAAAAAAAAAAAAAAAGAAAAGGGGAAAAAAAAGGAGTCCTTGGGTTTAAGTACTTTTCTGTTTCCTGGCCAGCAGTGAGGGCTTGTCCTGCACAAAGCGCTGACAATGCTCAACACTACAGCACAGAGCAGCGTGATCTGCACCTTTCAAAACTTCCCTTGGCTCCTCTGAGAGGCTGCGAGGGTCCACACCACCCCTCCTCTGGAAAAAGTGGTGGGAGGCATCAACTCACAGCAGGAAGACACAATTAAGTGCCTCTCAGGGTTTCCTTGGCATAGCAAGGCAAAGTGGAAAACAGTGGAATTAGGAAATTGGATTATTTCCCAGCTGTCCCTCATGGATCGGCAGGAAAGGGTCTGCCCGAAGCTGCTGGGTTGGGGGTCCGGAGTCCCTTCCTCCAGGCANCCTCCATGGTCTGCAGTTTATGTAACACGGTGTCAGATGGACCGTGGTCTGCAGAGGGGACAGAACAGCTTCAGGCAAGCCAATGGGGAGTTCTGACTTTTTTCTAGAAAAAAAAAAGAGGGGGGAAAAAAAAAAAAAAAAAAAAAAGCAACCAACCCTCAACCAGTCTCTGTCCGGGTTCTATTAATAATTTTTTTTCCCTACAAATAAGAGAAGAGACATCAGGAGAGAATGGACTTTTGTCTTTTACTGCTGAGTAATTAAAACTTCCCCCCACCTTTTATAGTACTGGCAGATTTTAACAAATAGACAGCACGTTATATCATGAATCCGAGGGTGTGTACCGACATAGCTTCACATTCTCGGTTTTTCATCTATCACGTGGTTAAGACACGCCAGAAGCATGTGGGAAGGAGCAAAATGGACCCCAGGAGCTTTCTGGGCTGGTGAGCGGGTACCAGCCTCCACGCTGGCTGCCACAAAACTAACCCCCGTTGGGTCAAAGGGGCAGTGGAGCCAAGCAAGGTGCTGCTCGGGGCGTGGGGAGGATGGTACAGAGAGCCAGAGCCAGCGCGGAGGAGCCGTGGCTCAGGGCAGGAGTTCTGCTGCACAGCTTGAATAGGCTTCCTCTGGCTGCCCAGAGGGGCTCACATCTGGCAGCGCCCAGAGGGGCTCACATCTGGCAGCGCCCAGAGGGGCTCACATCTGGCAGCGCCACCCCCAGTACCAGCAAGGGAACTCCTGCACTGCAGGACAGAAAACACAGCCATACCCAGAGAGGCAGGAGAGCAGGTTCATAAGCTGCAGCCAACCTCCTGCAGTGCCTTAGTCTTATTATAGTCTCATTAAGCTTATTTGACACACACTCCTCTAGATCACCATCTACCACTTCAGATTCACTTGAGAATAGCCAGCCTAAACCACACGGATTCAAAATTAAGTTTTTGTAATGTGAGCAGGCACTGCAGCAGCGTACACCAACCAAGCCCCAGTTGGGTTTAGGTTTTTGTCAGGTTTTTTTTTCATTGTACAAGTAATATTTTGGTTTTCATCATAGTTTACATAGTAAAAACAGGCAAACCATGTCACTTTTTTTTTTTAAAGTGATAAATTTAAAAACAAGAAGTGAAACAGTGCAGATACCTGAAACTACAGCGATTCTGCTGGCTTTGCTGCACTACCAACAGAAATAGTTCTGTCCTGTTTAGATAGACTTTGTTTTGCTACATGACTGCATATGCAGCAAAGTGATATCAAGTCCTGAGGGTCCACTCCTTTGATGAGTTAAGCACACAAAGGCCCACATTTTGATGCAATCTGATATCATATATTTAAGTCCTAGACAAACTGCAACTGTGAGGAAGTGATAAACAGAACTTCCTGCACAAAGCTGCCTGAGATAACACTTTCCATGGACTGGAAAAAAAGAGACATGATTGCTACAGAACTAAAAGGGAACTGTTCTGCTCTTAATAAATAACCCTTTCTTTTTCACGTGGCTATTGCAAAAGCTGAAGCATGAGTGACTCAGATCCAGCGCCCTGCAGAGCGGTTCTACTCACACATTTCTGAAACGAGTCTTTGAGGAACTGCACTCACTTCTTAGCTCTCCAGATCCGTGGTCTCCTGAAAGCTCCTGTGCCGCAGCCAGAGCCTGCAACTCAGAAACCTCCCAGCTAATATTTTTAGCTTCCGTTTAAAAAAAAAAAAAAAGTCAAGAAAGATAAACTAAAAAATGTGGTCAAATGAAGGAACAAAGATTGGTTGTTTAAAGAATAAGGCTAAAATGTCTCCAACAAGAGAAAATCCTATTGGAAACATGATTAATTCCTTCTGATGGAATGTCCTCTGCATTTTGCATCAATGCCACTTCAAACTCCAAGAACTTTGACATATACATAATTATTTTGAGTTCACTTTGTGAATGTTTGAACAGCCAAGTTTTGCTCATGCTGGAAGTCATGGGGGAAATGAGCTTCAAATATGAATCCTTAACATGCACCAAAAGAGGTTATTTTGGTTAGAATTTAGAAAAGGTTTGAAACACGGAGGTGTTTTTTCATAGACAAGCTGACTAGAGCTCAAAATAAAAACCCATGGAAATTAAAGGTCCACAGCACATGCAATTTCTAACAAAAAAATATCAAGAATTTGTAGTAAAATGTTCACTAGCTGTTAAGGGGGAAAAGGAAGTAATACTTGTGCAATAGACTTACTCATTGGCAGAGGCACGGTCAAATCACTGAGGTCAGGAGGAGATTCCACAGGTATTTCTGCCACAGCTCACCTGCTCTGCAGACTCCCTCTCTAACCTCACACCTTGGCATCCTAGGACCAGCCCTGAAGTTTAGTTCTAAACACCAGAGGGTTCCAGACTCACATCCAGACATTACAACCTGTTCTGATATAAAGGGGCTTAGCTAACTTTTGCCCATTCTGTGCATTTCCTTTTATACTTTCTGGGTTTTGGGGGTTGGTTTTGGTTTTTTGGGGGTTGTGGTTGTTTGTTGCATTCTTTGAGAAGCTCAGGCTATGTAACAAGTCAGGAGAGAAGCAACTGCAGTATATTAAAAAGCAATCAAGTGCTACCCATCATTGAAGAGTTCTGAAAGTTCTGCTTCTGTTGCACATTTACAAAGTAATAGGGAAAGCAGTGACTGATTGGATTAATGCAGCAGCTCTGTGATGACATTCCCAGAGACTTGCCCTCTGCATCATTCCTTGACACCTAAAGAGCTGAAATACCAGCACTTCTTCTGGTCCTTTTTGGACCCTGCACGTTGCTGGTTGGACCTGAACATGACCACAAGCCAAGCAGCAAGCGATCTGAGCACCATCGCAGGCGCTGTGCTGAGCTCAGCAACATAAGCCAGAGCTACATGATATCTCGCACTCTGAGAGCACTAAGTTATTAAATAAACAAATAACAACAACAAAACTCCACACAAACACACACAATACCAGAAATGAGAGAGGAAAGGCAAAGCCTTTTCAGCAGCCTTTTTAACTGGATCATTTCAGAGGGCTCCAACAGGGAGCAGCCACCGCAGTGATCCCTGCACGGGGAGGAAGGAAAAGAGGAGAATCAGATTCGATTCTGAAGAAGTTGCAAGTGGAAGCACAGCCCAGTGGTTGCTGCTGAGTGTGCAGCAGGGTGACAGGGGGCAGAACACACCAGGCCTGGAACTGTGGTCTCTCACATACGCGACGGATCCACCACGGCATTCTGAGAGCGCCTTTGCCATACGCTCGGACAGAGAAACAAATGCTATGGGGGACTTCAGGCTTTTTGTGATTTAGGAGACAGTAACCCCCATGGTGGCAGCAACAGGTAAAAAGTTTTTAAACGAGTGATAAAAATACACAAGTGCTTGTCAACTTTGGCTTATTTCTATTGTTTCTACAATATATTGAAAATATGGAGACTCGCCCATTTGTAATCCAATTCAAAACTGATAGCTTTCCCTATAATCTTATACTCTTGCTAATTTTATTCTGAGCTCTTGTACATTCCCTCCCCCAGGGGGATTCCTCTTGCAGATAAATCAACGCAATCAGTTAGAGAGCGATTTGGGTTTTTCAGGTGTGAGGTGTTATTGAGTAACAATTAATGACATTACTTTTCTTGGTGAACTCACGGGCTGCTTGTTCACTTGGGAATTGTGGTAGAAATTATTGAACAAACAGTTTTATCACCATTAAAACAAGTTTCGTTTTCATTATACTAAGTTATCCTGAAAGCAGTATTTAGTATAACACTTGAGTGACTGGTCTATTGTTCCCTAGATAGCCCCGGTGGTAGGCACCTTAGAAAAAAAAAAATAGGTAGCAGACCAATCTATAAGTAGCAAAGACTCTCCGTCTCCTCCTCTTCTAGCATGAATACAATTGAAAGTCTTCACCGTGAGGGTAATCTCGTAATGGGTTTGAGCTCTTTATCTTGGCCATGAATGAATTATAGATTTTTCAATTGCAAACCCAAGTCTGCTGAGCAGACACTTGTGCCTGCAGAAAGAGTGCTCCTCTGATTCGAGCCCATGGGCAGAGAAGCCTCGTGCGTCAGCAACTGATTTTTAAAACAAATAAAATGTCACTTAAATAGTGTAAAAACAACAAACAAACAAAAAAAAACCATTTGATTTTCAGTACTGCAAATGGGACACTGTGCCAACTCTGCTCGGCATAACAAGTCTCAAGAAGCTCTCCTGGGAATGTTTATATTGTGTTTCTATCCAGGCCCTATATTCGTTTTGAATTGTGACAACAGTTTGACCGTTTTAATGTTAAAAGCTTCCTGCCTTTGTCATGAAAGGAGCTTTTCATCAATATCTATAGACAACAGTCAAAACAGGAATTCGGGAACACCGCTGCGAGCTTTACGAGCCCGACCTGAAGTGCTTGTGCCCCAGTGCCACCCCCTCAGCCCCCCTCAGTCCGCGTCTCCAGCAAGTGCCAGCTCCCCAAACCCTCCCGAGACCCGAGCAGAGGGCAGTCAGCCCCGACCTGCTGCTGGAGCAGCTGTGCTGGCACGCACAACACATTCATGCTTTTAAAAGTCTTCTGAAAAGCTTTTTGAGAGTTCTGGCCTAATATGATAGAATAAGTCTTTGACAAGCGTGCTCAGGTCCCGCTGCAGTGGGACAGTAACCAGCACAAAATATTTCAAAAAGTTTTTTATGTACATAGACACACATACATGTGTATGCATATGTATACGTATGCAGGGAAAACTCATGCATCTGTACACGTGTGAGTGTTCCGTATCTGAGATTTGTCAGTCTGGGTTTTGACTTCTTATATTTAGCAGTGCAGAATAGGTCACTATTTTCACCATTCCCAGGTCAAATAAACTATTCCCATCCCAGTGTCTTGGAATATATTGCCTTCAGCCTACGGGAAACTCTACTTGAAAGATAAGAGCACACACAAGACTGAAGCAATAACGACAGATTGGACAGAAGTCAGTGTCTTTCCCTGGAAGAATTAGTTACCTCAGAACTTCAGCGTAACAAAGAAATCGGAAAGTCTGATTAGCCTTTTGGAGTGTTTTAGTTGAGTAACGAATAGGCTCAACTTCCTTTTTTCAGAGTGTAGTCAAATAGTGATTATGCAAAGTGTACAATTCTAAACTGCTAATTGAACAGCAACCCCAAGTCTTTACAGCTGAATAAGCTGCTTTTGAAATGGGGGAAAAAAAAAAAGAGACAGTATTTTGTGTACATCTCTTAAAAAAAAGATTAAAAAAAATCAGCTACTCTACAGGTTCATCTCCTCACACATTTTTACCTGCACAAAAGACAGCCATCCACAGGATCCAATGTATTTTTCTGTCAGTACTTTCTATCTGAAGCTCCCAGGGGAGACACCCTTCTTCCTAATCAAGGAAGGAAACCGTCAGGCAAGTAAGAGAACAACGCAGACAACCGCGGTGCAGCCTGGCTCTCCAGGACCTGCATCCCGGACTAACACCTCGCCTAATTACACCAAGCCAAAGAAACAAGAGCATCTTACACTTCCCAAAGATCACTTAAGATGTTGGGTGTACTTTCTTCCCATCAGATGCATACAGAAAAGGGAATAAAATACACTTATTTTTATAAGACTCACGCACTTTGGGAGATATGACAGGTCTCCTGAAAACTACAAAGTAAAAGAGAATTTTGGAACATTTTCCTTGAAGTGAGCTGGACACCTGGGACGCTGTTACCATGCAGCCAGTGGCGATGGGCAACTGCTCAGCACAGCAGAGCACACTCCACGACCCCCGTGTTCACCTGTGCTTCTCGAGCAGCAACTTGGATGACTTCACTGCAGGCTTTCTCCAGTAAAGTCAAAAGTGGCGGCAGGATTTGTTTGTAATGCCTACTTGAAAAGTTCTGGGATTCTCTGCACATCGATCCCTCGAGTGCAATTTCTTTAAGCTTCAGTGAAAGTCTACCAACTGTTGCTGTAAGAGTCATCTTCTAGTACTTTTTGCATCTTTTTTTGAAGCCTGAAGTAAATCAATTCTTGTTCAAGCACCACTTTAGCCCCTCACAGAAGGTTGGCCCCTCAGCAGCAAACCTGCATGCCTTTGGCTGCTCCATCCACACGCTAATGGACACACTTAACTATGGAAACACAGCCACCACCACCCCGGAGCTGTTCCAGCGGGAGCAGCCTCTGCAGTAGGTATTTTAATCAAAGATGGAACTGCTCCTTTCCAGCTCCCACGTTCGTAGGCAGCTGCATTCAGAGCTGCTTCTTCCTCAACAGAAGCTGAAGAGGCATCACACAAGCAGGCACCAAAAGGGTCTGTGACTCATTTGGAGAAAAAGACCACCAACCTTCTCCTTTACTAGGGAATGATCATTAATATCTTATTTGGATCAGGACACCTGGTAATTAAATCCACCACATCCATTTCATTTTCAGAAACCCCTTAGAATTTGTTTAACTTTTTTCCTCCATATTTACATATCTTTAGTGGTGCATTACTTCGTGATGCAGACTGCCCATTGCTGTTGGGATATATACTGTCAAACAAACAAATCTGAAAACACGAGATACTTCAGTAATAAAAAAAGAGTTTAGTGCTTTTCTCATCTTTTATGACAGAAATTACACTTTGTGTAATGGGGACTGTTAGCAGATTTTACTTTAGCAGCCAGGAATGCTGATTCGAGCACTTGGCTTATATTACCCCGTTATCTGGGAGTGGGGTCCTCAACAGTGGGGAAAACTATGTGAGACATTCTTGGTACTCTGTTTAACTTACTTCACTGTGTCTCTGAGGTGTTAAGTGAAGTCTGTCACTATCCCAGAAAAGTTCCTTAACTCCATCGGCTTTCACAAACTTATATATCCCATTTATCTGCCGGTTCGCTGGGGGATTACAGGCGACCCCAGCAGAGTCGCAGCTTTTAATGAGCTCAGGCAGAGCGCGGGGCTGCGATACCGAGCTCGCTCCTGCCCTGGAAGGCCACGGCTCAGGCGGGGGCACAAAGACAACTGTGTTGGAGCAGAAGCAAGACATTCCCTTCCGCTACCTCCGGCCAGATAGCCAGGAAACGGCCGGCTATCCCGTTTCTGTAACTCATTGTTTCCTGAACACGGTGGGGTCACTGGATCCCAGCTAACCCCAGCACCGAATTGTTGTCTGTGCTAAAGGAGAAAACGCATGAGGATACGTCCTGCAAAGGGCTTGCTGAGGCTGCCTACCATCACCTGGAAGAGCTTTGCTAGAACTCGGGGCTCCCAATAAATTCAAGCTAAACTAAATGCACACTGCAACTGAAAGAGGCAGCCCTGTTCATCTTCTTACTGTGTCTCTTCTCTGAGCACAAGCAGTCATTAAAAAAAAAAAAAACAACAACAATAAAAAACACAACAAAAACCCCTTATGTGGCCAGTTAGATCAGGGAACTTCTGCTGAAAATTAACCAGAAAAAAAATACAAATACCGTGGTTAGTTCTCACCAGCATGAGTGTGGGAACAATGACTGGGGAGAGAAGGGCCAGAAAAAACCTTTCGGCTGCAGCTTTTTAAAGCCATGGTGGAACCATCAGGAGGGGACTAGGAGCTACCCCGGGGCTAGCAGGAAGTTTTTGTAACGATTTAAAACTGGATTGTTTTGAAATAGTATGTTTGCCATATACTTCTGTGCTGCCTCCTGCTGAGGATGCTAAAGAGCTCACAGACAGCTCTTCGGCAGGTATTATCACCCCTGGTTCACAGGAATGGGGATGTGGACAGAGCCTGGATGATTTACCTGAAGAAAAAGCAAGTCAGTGGAAGACAGACTGAAAAAAACAAAACCACTGATCCTTGATTCCCACCACTATGTTAATTAATAAATCAATCGTGACCAACACACAGAACATTAAGAAGTGCCCCCTGAGCATTGCCAGTGAGTTAGGCAAATGAGCAGCTGCACAGCCACTGGTGCAGAGGACAGCAAGGTGCAGGGCCAGCACTGGGGGACATGTCCCCCACCCGAGGGGGGGCTCATACCTCTGGTGAGAACAAACAAGGGCAGGCAGCACAGGAAAGAGCCAAAGTAGGAAATGAGACACGGATACGCAACTTCTTTGACAGCAGGTTCTCAGAGGTGCAGGGTGTTAGCTGGTCCTGACCTTGTCCTGCCCATGAAGGTGTTCTGCACCCTGGGCAGCGTCTTGCTGGCCACGAGGTCCAGCAGGGAGCCACTATTTGGTCACCCCAGCAAGGTAAGGAGAGCGTGCATAGAGCCCCATGTGCCTGTTGCCAAGTTATACCTCTCCCAGCCAGGAAAAAACCCAACTACGATGGTATTGAAGGAGGAGGAGGTATTTTATTTCATGCCCTTTTGAACACACACATAATTTAAGGTAGAAAAACTTTGTCATTGCTTCAGAGCCTGTATGAAGCCATGCAAAAACATATGTTGCAGCTTCTAGTGTTCCTTTGAGCCTTATGCAGGAAGCAATACTTTACTTCTCTGCATAGAGTAGCAAAACTCAAATTAACACCTGATTTAGCATAGTTTCTGGCCACACACTTGTGACTTTCTTTCACACCACTTTCCTTTGACATGGACAACGGCACACACTGTGGAGTAACGGATACTCAGATAGCCATTGCTATTTGGCTGTTAGGCATTTTTATCTTGTGGTTTTATAGCCTCCACTACAACAAGTGAACAAGATTCCTCTGCCCTTGAAACCATGAAGAAACCAGTTAATATGGACCTTTGAGGTGGCAGCAGAGAGGTGGTAAGATGGCAAGCACAAAGCACCTGGGTCCACCAAGTGACATTCAGTGTCTTAAGTATTAATAATAGTGTTACTAGTGTTCTTCTCCTTTTGGAGCAGTCATCTTGACCTAGAGTGTACTAAATTCTGTTTTCACCTCTCTGAAATTTCCAGCTGGCAGGCCAGCTATTTACAACATACACTCAAGTTTAAAAGGCATCCAAACTCTTCC
This sequence comes from Pedionomus torquatus, assembly GCA_013398155.1. Taxonomy (NCBI): domain Eukaryota; kingdom Metazoa; phylum Chordata; class Aves; order Charadriiformes; family Pedionomidae; genus Pedionomus; species Pedionomus torquatus. The sequence goes on along the minus strand of VZRU01009664.1, from coordinate 23,411 downwards.
TTCAGCAAGATCCAGATAAGCCACATTTTGTTCCTCCAGACTTTGGGCAATGTCTACTGTTCAGTTTTGAAAAAGAGCATTTTTGTACAAGACGGACTTGGGCAGAAGTGAAGCATTTAAAAGAGTGTGCGGTCCAGCTCCTTCCCCCAACACCAGGACCAGATTTAATTTCCCTGACATTTACCCTCCGCTGTGCACAAGCAGACAGGTCTTCCCCAACATCTCTTAGATATTGCTAATTGGCTAGCTGATCTACACAAAGGTTTGCTTTTTTTTTTTCCCGAGCAGCATTGCGAGCCACTAATAGAGGTGCTGTTTTATTAAGCCAAGAAGTTGAGAGATTCATCAGAGTCAGGGTTTTGGCTGCGAGGGTGACACGGCTGAACAATAGCTCTGGCAGCCACAAAGGAGAGGGACACAACCGCCTGAGACACCCATGGGCTCCAGCAAAGCATCACTTCGGGGTGCCTTCATGCTTGGCTCATTCGGAGGTGCTCGTAGTGGTCACACACTCTTGTTAGTGTGTGAGAAGGGTGGGAACAGAAGTTTTTCCAAGAAAAAGGGTAACCTGAGGCCCATGCAGACAGCTCGGTTCCTCACAGCTTCCCATACTCCAGGGGAACACCAGTCTGGAGATCCTAATCAAGGAAGCATCTGGATGTCCAGCTCTAATCCTAGAGAGCCTTTACCGCCCAGCTACCATGCCAAGTGCTTCCTCCCAGCTCCTACACCAGGACGTGCATGAAACTGACCCGTGACATTGAGACAAAATAAGGCCATAAAAGGGAGGCGAGTGGACCATTCACTGAGCATGAGGTTCCATTGGAAGTGAGGTGTGTCAGGAGGGCTTTTCCCAGACAGGAACAGGAGTTAGAAACGTAGGAATGTTGGAAATGCAACTTCACCAGCACCACGGGGTTCAGCAGCCACTCTCTCTCTTTAACCTCCCCACTGTACATACCCCAGACACAGGCTCTAATTCTCAGAGAATTCAACAATAATAAAATACCCAAACTGTATCAATCGTGGAACCTTATAAAATAAAATGTAAAATAAATACTGGAAGAGTAATAATTTCCTATATAATTTTTATCCTCTGAGGATAAAACTGAGTTGGTTGAACTAGAACTTTTACAGATATTTTCTACAGCATAGTTTCAAATACATTAGCACAAATTAAGAATAAACATCCTAGAAACAATGGAGGAGCTTCATACTTCCATTGCCATGACCAAGAGCAAAACATAACCCACTGAAGAACATCCTGAGGCTTACAAGATCCAAATTCCTCCAGGCAGGACTGCGTCCTCCATACCATAAACAATATATGAACAGCAACTTCCTTAAATCTTTTCTGGAAAGCAACTTATGTCATAGTAACAGGCATTTCCCCCAACATTTTCCTCTTTGTTGTTTCAATCTTTGATAGTGCGGGAAGGAAATCAGACAACTTGTGGATATTGCTGCTACCCTTCAGCTCCACTGATAATAGTTGTGGAAACATACACAGAAGAATAACTTCCTGAATGAAACAATATTTAGCACGTATAGTAGCTTTTGTTCTCATTGCCTAGAGGATATATAGTTTTACACAATTGTAGTGACTTTTAGAGGACTATAAAGAATACCACTAGGATGTGTGAATGCTCTCTTTGAAAAAAAAGAGGGGCAGCCAGATCAGGTGGTTTTTTTTCCAGACAGAAAGGACAAACATACACGTGCCACCTCTGTTTTTCTTAAGCCAGTTGTATCATAACAGGAAGTGTTACTCACTTTAAAATTGATGGTGAATTATTATATTAAAAAAACCAAACCCCTATGATGAGCAGTGGATAGAACTTTTCCCTCTTTATTCCATAACCTTGAACAGATTTCCCAGGAGAAGAAGCCATGTTATCAGCTGGAATATGTTCAGTCACAGAACTGAAGACACAGGGGCTGTCCCTCAAGTTACAGAGAATCTACATGATCTATTGACTTAAGTGTAAGAAGAAAAATTCCCGAGGAATATATCTGTCACAGCAAGACAATGAAAGATACAAAACAGGAGTTCCCCCAAACAATTAGGCTTTAGACTTCTGTAAGACACAACTTGAGAAAGTAAAAATAGCCACGTTGGGCCAGACCAGAAGGCCACATCACTGGGTATCCTCCAAGAGTTACCCACTGTACCAGGTAATTAAAGAAGCGAGCAAGAGCAGAACAACAAATAAAAACCAGAACAAGCTAAAAAGGCCTCTTACAACCACATACACTTACCTGCTCTTTTCATCAGAAATGCTGAAGGAGAAGAAGGACCCAACTACTGCTCCTCCCAGGGCTCCAGAAGGACAGCAAGGGAGGAGGCAGGGCCAGAGGAAGTAAATAAAGAGCAGAGAGACAACAGGTGTTTCTTATTCTTGTTATGGTAGGTGAGTAGCAGGGCTGTCATTTCCTGAGGCAGAATTCAGACCATGGTTTCTAAGAAATCATGGGGTTTGTAGCTTTAGTGAGCTTAGCTTTTCCTTTATCTGTTCTGGAACATGAAGATGCTCATACTTCACCTGCACTGTATATTTAGCGATTCTATTTTCTAGGGTACATGGGTTTGCCCTCACACATGTTATTGCAGAGTGCAGACACATATAATTGTGTCTCTCTAAAGCAATACAAAATTCTCGGTTCTGCTGTTCCATAATGGGTTAAAGATCACAGCTTTTTCCCTTGCCAAGCCAGCGTTTAACATCATTATCCAACACATCGCAGCAGGACTGAGCGTCACATTGGACAGAAACAAAACATGCTCGTTGTTTTCCCAGCACATTAATACAGATGTACATATAGTATTTAAAATTCATCTTATTTTATTCAATTTAGCTGAGCAGTTATTTCCACTCTGGCTGGGAAAGTTAAAGAAGTCTTCAGCTTCTTATGTCAGACGTTACAAATTTCCAGTACACAGATGGCAATTCCCATCAGTCTGCACACCTTGCTCAGTTACTCACCCTAATTCTGTATCTGAATTAGTAGCACCTGAGATTTTAAAAAATAAATACAGCAGAAATTAGACCTGCAGATTTCAATCTACAGCATTTTTAAGTACTTTATGCCATATTAGAGAACCATACAAGATCTCACCATGTAACAAAACCAGTGCCTGTGTTTTATTTCGTTTATTTCAGCCCAAGATGACAAAGCCATAATCATACCTGTTTCCCAGCCCGTCCAGCTGCCTGGGTAAACAGCAAGCATTTACAAGAGCAGTATCTCGTGGTGTTTAATTAGAAAAGCAAAGTAAAAATTTCTTCTGCTTTAAACAGATTTGCTTTGAAGTTTAAACAAATCTGAGTGCTTTTTAAATTCAGATCTGTAAATCAGCCTGATGGCTGATGCTTTACTCTTTCTGAGTATGCCTGAGATTATAAACTTCATTTGTCTTAATTGGAGGAATGTCCCTTCCTTTGAGTTTCTGACCAGGAGACGGAGCTGTGTTGTAGCAGTGCTGGGACGTCGCTGGCAGCCTCATCTCCAGCAACCACTGGGGCAGGGAAGGATTTTATTCTGATATTCAGTGGATGCAGTTGCATGACCACCAAATACTCCTGAAGGTCTCATCCTAGTCAGCATATTTCAACCTCTGTCTTGCTCTACTAGGTGAGCACACAGAGGTTTGAGGTTTGGTACTGCACTCCTCCCATCGAAATGGCAGTTACGTAAATAATGTTGGCCAACCAACCTGCTGGCCCACCAGATGCTAAAGGTGCCACCAGCAGCAGGGGTTGTGTGGGAAATGAGAGGGGACGGGGGAGGAAAAAGCAGCTGTGTGACCCTGGTGCAGTTCCTTTTACCCCTGCAGATCGAAATAGGGAGACCATGATGAACAGAAGACTGAATGTGATGAGTTAGGAGAGTTCTTCCTGCCCTTGGTTTACGGGATTTTTGGGTGCTTCCACCCACACTGTTGTCCCATTAAAGCAGTGGCCAAGGCCATCCTGAGAACCACACATGGACAGGAGCATCGTCAGCAACTTAGAGGACTTCAAAGCACAACCTTCACTATCTCCATTAGCAAGGTTAAAACTACAAGTTCCCCTGCTCCAGAACAGTCAGAAAACTGAGAAAAGCCTGTTTGTTCTACCCATCACACAGGTTCCTATTTGCACTCCAATTCCTGTTCTCCTTTAGGTGCACATTTTTCTTTCACGGTGTCACAGTTACAGGGTCTTTGCACTTTCTTTTCAACAACAGCTCAGCTTTTCGCACAACAGCAAGAACCAAGGCTGGAAACAAACTCTAAAAGTCTGCGCAATAAAGAGTGCCCTACGAAGAGCTGGCGACACTGTTGTGCGGGCAAACCTGTGCCTCTTTGCTCCCTCTCCAGCAAGTAAATAGGTGCCAGGGGGGCACTCGCTGGGCACCAGCCTTGCTCGGCAGAGCTGCCCAGACGGTGCGCTCACAGAGACCTGTGCTTCGCTGTCATCATCCTGGAAAGAGAGAAGCACCGAATCAAAGGCGTTAGGTCTTTCATGTGAATAAGGTGCTGATGGCACAGGCTCAGCAGCCCCCACTGACGGGCACCGCTGGGCACAGAGGAGCAGCCTCCATGCCAGGTCGGCAGACACGGGGTGCCGTGCCAGTGGTCCCCGAGGCCACCTCTGCGGGTTCCCACGAGAACGCTGGCCTCTAGGCCAGCACGAGTGCTAACCTTGGCCCACCAGGCAGGGCTTTCTGCCTCGATAACAGCCCGGCAACGCGAGCTTTGCTAGAGACCCGGTACCCGCGGCTGGCAGACCCGGGGCACGGGAGCAGGGCAGCCACCCTTCTGCAGCAGGTCCTGCGCCCGTCCGCCAGGCAGCAGGGAGGCTCTCGGTCACTCCTAAGCCGTAGGAGCACTGCAGGGCTGCTCCCCCTCCCCGGTGCCTTTCCCCTCGCCCCAGGCCCCTCAGGGAGGAAGGTCTCGCCGCAGCCCCCCTGCCCCACGCCACCGCATCCAGCGGGGCAGAGCCCCCGCGCCCCTGGGGACGGGGGGCGGAAGGGTGGCCCCGGCGGAGGAAGCATTGACGGCAGGCACAAACGCCCACGGCGCTCCTGCCGCCTTCGGGGGGCCTGGCTGGGGAAGTCGTCTTGTTTCCCCACCTGCTGCCACCCCAAAGTGGAGGGGGACATCGGAGCCCTGTGGCTGATGCCGCAGCAGAGGAGTGCGGTGCCCACGGGGCAACGGCTGGGCAATGGCAGCAGCGGCGGCAGGACCAGCCAGGCACAGAGAGAGGTGCCAAGCCAAGGTCTTAAAAGAGGTAGTGCCCTCAGGTTTTGCACTTGCCCACAGAATATAAGCTGTCAGTGCTGGAATGCTTTTGAGTGGGGGAAAAAAATCATTTATGCCGGTTAAGTAAAAAATCGCTGTTTTCAATCTCCTGAGCAGCCGATTTTCCATGTACTTTCCCTACCAAAAGGCAACCTCCAAAGGGAAACGCTCGTTGTACGCTCCTGCTTTCAATGGGATCGACCAAATAAAAAGGAGAGTCAACAGGCAGGATGAGTTTGCTTTTCCCAAGTCAGTGGCTTGATTGTCCTTGCACTTCTGGAGACAGCAACGCTCAGATGTGCCTTGGAATTCTGCAGGCCATCCATTTAGGTAACTAATGGATGTGCCAGACTTCCTAAACAGACACACAATTTGTATTTCTAATGGAGTTACTCCACTGGGCACGGACTCCATTGCATGGCTCACTCACTAATTACCCATCAGAGCTTCACCCGGTCCGGCCCGAAGCCGCTGGGCAGCCGGGGCGGGTTGGGGACCGAGCATCTCCTGGCAGAGTATCACTTTCTGTCCGGACTGCCTTTGTCCTTTTATTCCCATTTTATCAATGTTGATAAAACTAGTAAAGCTCACATTCTTTAAGCAGACCCTGATGAAGGGAAAAATATGAGAGGAGAAAAAGGAATCCCCAGCTCTATTTTCCCTCCTCAGGCTGTCCCAGCATCCCAGGTCAGTGATCCATTAGCCACTTCTAAAACCAAGAAGAAAGAAGAGGAGGAGTTAGCTACAATTGCTGAACTGCTCTGCTGCATTTGTATCTGGACTTGATAGAATTTGAACTTCCCTGGGGGGTGTAGTGCAGCATTGCTATAACCTGAGGACCTGCCCCCTTCCAGAGGAGCGGTTGTAGCTGTTTCGTACCTGGTCTGGCATCATCCCAGAGGATGCAGGTAGCTTTCATCCTCTCAGACACATCCACAATTAGCACTGTGGGTTCATCAGCCCTTCCCAGTGGAAATGGCCAGTAATACAATAGAAGTCAGTAGGACTGGAGGTGTTGCCAATGCAGATCAGAGCCCAGGGTGCTCGGTGCTGGCTGTCAGCACCAGGGTGCAGGGCAACATCCTCTTCATTCCACGACTCCACCTGGGTACAACCCCCACAGGCATGTGCTTGGAGGGGGTTTAGAGCTACAGGATCCTCTGGAATCGTTTTGTCTCATCAGCAGAGACCATAATATAGTTTGGTCCATTTCAGCTTCCTCATTTTGTGAATGAATAGGCATTTCTTCCTGCCTATTCACAACAAAAAATAGTCAAAAAACCCAACCTAAAACAAGCACAGAAAAACAACCAAAACCCCAACAATCCACGCAGAAAAGAAACCGAAAATGACAGGGAACATGGAAGTCCAGCAGTGGTTTTAACTCCAGCTTCAGCTACCTTGACAGCAAGAGCACAGTGCTTAGATAACTTTTTGCCACTTGGTTGATTTAAGCTATTTTTGTACCATCAAAACCTGATTTATAGTCTGGACTTATCTACTGTACTACAGCCAAATGAACTTTACAGATAGACCTGTTATAAAATAGCCAAAACCAAAGATTTTAAGGAAATGACAACTGACCCCTCTCCGTAGCAGCACAGTGCTACAAGAGGCAGCTGTAATGGCATAAATGGACAGTTTATCAGCTTTCTGCCAGGGACTGACAAAATCATGTCAAATGAGGCATTAAAGCCCTAGTTTTGAAAACTGTGATAAATACCAGGTAATCTACTGACATAATATATAGTGAGTCAAATATTTAGTTTTGCATTAAATCTAAATCCAACATTAGAGCATTTCCTCTTGATTAAAAAGGATAAAATGTAGATGTTATTTTATGCTCCAGTTCCCAAGTCTAATTAATGCTTAACATTCGGAGCCATTTCTGACATTACAAATGTATGAGCAAACATGCCAAGGAGAGGGGGGAGGCACAAGGGAAACAAGTGCAAGATCTATATGCTTAATTCAGACTCCTCCATTTGCAGTGGCTAATATGTTATTGCAGAGACTATTTGCAGACACTTGCCCTGCCAGCGAGCAGCTAACTTCCCTGATTGCTTGTATAAACAGTCTTCTAGAGCTGGAGACAGGCGCTGTAAGAGACCACATAGCTAATCTCATTTTAGTATCATTAGGAATTAAAAGCAGGACATTAATAGATTCACAGCACATGTTAGTTAGGCAATCTAAGCATTGAACGACATGACTATTAAAAGCCTTAATATTTGTGAGAGGTCGTATGGAAAGGTTTGTCAGAAAGTTTATTGTCTTAGGAACGAGATGTACCTCATTAGAGAAAAGATTACCTCTGAGATAAAATAAAACACTCTGGTGATCTTAATGGGCATGAGGAAATAGTGCTTTTAAATGCATATATATTTATAGTTTAGTTAATTACTTACTCATAGCTAGAAATAGAATGAGATAAATCCTCAAGAATTACTGAAATATCTCCATTCATTATGCATTGTATTCCCAGCATTATGCTTTGGTTGATTCTTGGAAGGCAGAAGTTTGAGAAACATTTTATTGTCAAATACTATGACTTCAGACTCCTGTAGTTTCAAAATATACTGCACTGTAATCGCACCTTTTCTAGAGAGCATATTTTAAGAAGCTTAAATGCAATCCAGTGCTGTGTAAGACAGCAGGAGCTCAACTCAAATGAAAAAGGAGTGAAAGACAAAATTAGTAATCACCTTCACTACCAGCAACAGAGTTCTTCATACTCTGAAAATAAGCACAGAAGGAAAAAACCCACCAAAATCCAAAAAAAACCCAAACCACAAAAAAACCCAAACCAAACCAAACAAACAAACGAAAAAAAACCACACACACACACAAAAAAAACAACCGCCCCCCCCCAAAAAAAATAAAATTAAGGAGAGCTTAAGAAGATGAACTTCAGAATTAAATAGTTGTTACATTCAAGAAAATTAGACTCTGATTCTTCACTATTCTGTTCTGCAAAGGCTTCTTGTATGTGTATGGCCATGCAGCAACACGTGGCCTCAGGGTCAGGGTTGGGGGACGTGGCATTTCAGATGCTGCAGGAGCTCTAATGCAGTCAAACACCTCCCCGGCTGTTTCCCAACAGCCTCCTCGGGCGCAGGGGTCTGCCAGGGGAGGAGGTTGCACACCAAGTGATATTGTACCACTCACCTTTGGGTGGGTAGTGGCTTTTATTCAGTTTCCTCAGTTTCTTATCTCCAAACCACAAAGACCTTAAGCAGAATGATAACTCAGAACAGCTCTGCCAAGACGTGGCCCCGGGCACTTTCCTGACCTGGCCCTTCCCATCGGACAGAGAAGCTCCCAGGCTCTCCTGCCTGCTTACCAAGTGGGAACTCAACCCACTGGCGATAGTAGCTATCACCAAGAAATGCCTTTCAATCAGTGTTTAAAATGGTTTCATTGTTCCTGTAAACAAATCACAGCTCCATTTGCTGTTATTCCAGAAACTGTGATGGAAAAACAAGTTATTGACTCCACCCCTTCCAAAAGCAGGTTTGTGCTATTTAAACCTGAGAGAGGTTTGGGTACCCTTCTGGCCAGACGCTGGCGTAACAGGGTGGTCTGGCCTGGCAGTACAAGTGATTCACACAGCAGCTCCACACGGGTCCCCGTCTTGCTGCCCAGTTCCACAGTCAGTACAGAGTGGGGCAGGACCCAGACATCCCCCTCCCCGCACCCAAAAGGGCAACGGCCAGTCTGAAAAAACAAAGCAGACCCTGAGTAGTTCTGCAGCCCAAAAGGCATAAATCAGTCTTGTCTTCCTGCAAAGTGGGTTTTGTCTTTTTCATGCCACTGTTTGTATTACAACACAAAATACCTTCTGCCACCTACTGTAACGCTAAGGAAGACTCGACTCCCTGTGAATGCCCGAGAATGTGGAGCTGATCTCATGATTGATATCGATGCTTTGTGCAGAATCTGGTAGCAAATTTACAGAGAATGCAACACTGACAGTTTCATTTGCCTTGCATTTTGCACCTCACTTCAGGTGTGAAAGAAACTAAATAACAGGCACGCAGGTATTTTGGGAGCTGCTGACGTATGGAAACTTAAAGTTATAATAGATAGCTATTGGAATACAGTAAGTATATTTCCTGAGAGCTCTGGAGGCGTGCGCTCCAACGTTGGGGAACTGGCACCTTTCTTCATCAGGCTACGGGCTTTTGTTCCTTCTTCCTATTTTCACAGACATCTTTGACACCAAAGAGACTGGAAGGGGTACAGGGATCGGTACAGAACCAGAAACAGCCATCAGTGAGAGCTACCCCAAAACACGGGAAACCCTGATGTTACTGAATTGGTTCAAAATTATTTCTCTACTACTATCTACCAAGAGAAAACAAACAAACAACCAAAAACCAACACCAAACCCCAAAACAATTTTTACTTGTCTGTCAATCTGGAACTTGATTCATAAGCTCTTGTTGCGTCTCTGCACTGAGGGACAAATGTGTCTAACGCCTTTAGAGACTTCAGCAACTTCTTGTGACTGAAGTCATGTTGTTTGCAAGAACAAAGAAATTCATCCCAGACTCTCTTTTGGGAGGAAACCGGCTGTCTTTCTACGAACTGCTCTAAAAACCAACTAACCAAGCAAAAGTGCTTGAGGGAGCACAACTCTTGCCACGTAGGTTTTGGAAAGGGCTTCTCACATCACTGTACAACCGCTGACTCACCCACCTTTTCTGGGACGGTCATGCTGCAAAACGAAAACGCGTCACCTGGAAGGATGTGTTGGTGCTGTTTGGAGATGCCCACAAGGCCACACGTTACGAGGACCGCTGAGGTCCGTACCACGCGCCCTGTACAACGTGGCATGTGGAACGTGGCAGGTGCTGTGCAAAGCCTCTGAAGCATCTCCTGAAGTGCAGAGGCCCAGCATGGGACGCGTCGTCCCTGTGGCACCGGGGTCCTCAGACCACCTTACCTTCTGCTGCCACATTGGCCTCTACAGCATCCTCCTAGTGCGGGACTCCCTCCTCCACAGGGATGCCAAATGCTGTCAGTTTACCCTTAAAATAACCTCTGCCCCGCGCCAGGAACTGAGCACCTGCTTACGTTTGGAACAGCTTTAATGTCAAGACGTTGTGATTCTCTTCTTCCATCTTCCACTCTGTTGATAAGGCTTGAATATTTAGACAGAGCTTTGAAATATTTAGAAGTTTACATTTCATTTAAGCAAACATAAAACCACATTTCATATCCTTCTTTTTCTTTACATACCTGGTGCATGGTAGTCATTCAAGACCTCTCACATGGAGGAAGCTAATTCAGATGCTAAAAATATCACATGTTTACACTTGTAAATCACCATTAGCAAATGATTTTCCTAATGCTTTAGCCAAAGTGCAGCTGCTTCAGCCAGAATGGTATTATAGTGATTTTTAAGAACTTAATGAGATCAGGTAATTGACTAGTGAAGCTAAAAATTTTACCTTCAATTAAACAATCAACAGCTCCGTACATCAACATAATCATCTTCGCCCCTCCACCTCCCCGTTATCAAATCAATATGTGGGTAGCAGTTGTCTAAGAAACCACTTCCTCTCTGCTCTAAACCAGTGTTCAGGACCGATTTTAAAGCATTTATTCAATCAGTCTGGTGTAATTCACAAATAATGGAAAGTATGGAGTAATGCAGATTCTGAAAGCAACTAAGGAAAAATGAGGCCTTAATTCATTTGTTGTTTAATGGCATTATTTATCCTACATTTGCTCTGGTGCAACCAACAAATAATTTAATTCTCTACATTTTAAAATAGAATCCTGTATGCTTCAGTGAACAGTGCTAGAGGTATTGATTTTATATCTATAAGAAATAAGATTGTACAGGCGATATTAATGAATCACGCGACTGATAGCTCGGGAGAAGTCACGAGGCAAAAGTGTCATATTGGGAAAAAAGAAACACTCAGGAACACAAAATACTTTTGTCAGGAAACCCCCTCCAAGGGCTAGATTAAAATACCACAGTCTTGTTTTGGAGTAGTTGTTAATGAATCAATATCAACCGCCTTCCCCAACCACAACCGTGCGTGTAAAGGATTTATTACTTGACCCGCAGGGAACTTCTGCTGCCTGGCAAAGGGTTCTGAAGTGGAGCAGTCGTATCCCCCTGCAGGTTACGTTCAGAGGAGTTGTGGTGTCGCATCACCCGCCGGCATCCGTAGCATCATTCGCTTCTCTAGCGAAAGCGTTTGTTCCCATCCGCAGGCAGTATATGTTTTGTTATAGAAAAAATATCAGGCAATGGTTAAAAATGGAGAAAAACTGCAGAGAGCTGAGGAGATGTTAACAGCTGAGTCAGTGACTTTCCAGTGTAAGGTTTCTGTAATGAAGGCACAAATACATACCAATATATGCTGATATTCACCACCTGTGCTTCCTGTGGGTGCGCCCTGAGCCCACACACCCCAAAGGTTTGGGGAGGGGGGCAGCAGCTGGCAGAGCAAACCAGGGCTGAACATCAGCAGTATTAATTACGAGAGTAGCACTAGCACGAAATGGGTGCCTTGAGTTCAGCAGCGTCAGCATTGCCCCCCCGTGCCACAGCACGGGAAACCATGAACAACACCAAGACCACCTGCACCCCCACCTCCGCTGCCCCCGCTCCCCCCAGCACAACCAGACGCCTCACTCAGGGTGAGATGCTCAGGGGGAGAAGGACATTATTGCGCCAGGGAGACAGGCTTGTCCAAGGCACAGAACCAATGATGGAGCCAACGCTCAGTGTCACCCTGCGGGGCCGAAGCCAGCGGGAAGGGCTCAGCCCCATCCATCTTGCAGCAGGGCATGCTGAACCCTGTCATCCCAAAATCTTACAGGGGTGGGAAGGTACACTCTGGTCTCTGCCGACAGGGCATTTTGCCCAAAGCAATCATTTGGAAAACTTCTCTTTGTCATATCACAAACCTCAGAAGAAACTCCTGGTGTGCCCCACTGCGTGCACCGGGATGCCGTGGGGCTGCAGGGCCACCCTCTCATCCCACCCTCCTGCCCCACTCTGCCTCGCAGCCCCTGAAGCCTCTTCTGCTCACAGCATGGCTCCTCCTCGGCTGTTCCCACCCCAAATCACACAGCTGTTTGTGCTCAGTGAACACAGCAACTCTGTCACAGCTCCTGCCCACATCTAACTGGCACTGACATGCCCAGAGTGGAGTTTAGTCCGGTGTCTTACTAGCCAAGGGGGGGCAGAACCAACAAATTAAACCCTCTCTATCAGCTGAACTTTCTCCAGTGTGCCAGCAGAGCTCCGATAGCCACCAGCCAAAAGGAACCAAGTTAGAGCAGACCTCTTTAAAGTGGTACCATCCTTTAAACTTCTTACACTAACTTAGGCTAGTTTCACTCAATAAAGGTTTGGAAAGGTCTCTGCTGGCAGAACCAAACAGGTCTGGTGATGACTGGGAGGACAAAGCCCTGGAGAGCAACCTCGGCCACTGGGCCAGCCTTTTACAGAACTGGGTCTTTCTATACCTTGGGTCTACACCAGGTCTGAGCTGCTCTCTGGCCGACCCCGTGTGCTAGACAGGGAGGGTTTGGGCTGCACAAGAGGGTTCCTTCTTATATAGAGAAGGAAGTGGAAGAACTGATGTGTGTAAAGCAAAGTTGCTTCTTCCCCTTTTGACCTGTGATCTGGATCCTGGTAGCTGCAGTAAGCTGCGTGGTAGCAGGCAGTCCCAGCATTTTTACAACCGCTGACGCTCCCCTGGGTGCATCCCACGACAAGTGGTCTCTTTTGGTACATATAGACTAGGAGAAAAGTTGTGTTTTTAAAGATATTAGCTAATGCAGCTTGACTAACATGTTTTGAAACCTTGAGTATATAGGACAAGTCAAATCCTAAAAGGTGTTTAAAAGTATTTGCTAAGTCATTCTAAAAATACAGCTTTTATACCTGTCTAGACAAGGATCGAATACTTTTTAAAATGATGCATCATGCTCATGGGAAGTCCCACTGCAACAACCAAGGAGAATTATAGCATAGGAAACAATCAATAAGAAGTTTCTTCACAAAGACCTTCAAAGCAATGGCACAGATTGATGCGCAGAGAAACTCTGACGGCCTTGTCTAGACAATAAGAGAAGAAGATCCTTTTTTCAGGCGACTTCAGTCAGGCCCTCTTTTTTTTTNACTTTTTTTTTTTTTTTTTTTTTTTTTCAAAAGCAAAACCTGCTAAAAAGTCTACTAAGATCATCTGCTCAGTTTTAGCAGGTCATAGTCTGGGCTCCTGGCTGACTCTAACAGCCTGCTAAAATCATGCTAAAGGTATTGAGATCTATGTGTTTGTCAGATAGGACTTTTAGCCCTTAAATAAGCTTGATTGAATTAGGTCTCCTGGAAATGACCCTTTCCCTAAAACTGATGACACGGGAGCTCTTTTTTTCCATGCCAATTCAATCTTTTACCTCAATTCATTTGCCTAAATTGCACCAACAGACAGAAAGTTCAATGTGTCTTCAGCGTTAGTATTTCCAGTCGATTGCGAGCACCAGCTGGTTTCCTACAGGCCACCAGGCAGCAACTGCCTTTGACTTCATTTTACTGAAATGTACTCAGACAAAACCCTGGATCTAATCTACTCCTTTAACCGGCTGCTTGAAAACAGCCCGTGTGCTTGCACACATACCCATTGCAGCAATTGTCTTCTACACAATCGGCAGACAAGTTCTCTGTCCTTAGTAGATTTCCTTACACTGTTTCGCTTCTACCAAACTGACCGGAGAGTGAAGGAGTTAGAGTAACTGTTTCCCACTATTCTATTAGCATCTTTGACATCTTAAACAATACTTTCAGGAAAGAAAAAAAAAAAAAAAAAAAAAAAAAAAAGAGGAAAAAAAAAGGAGGGGAGGGGCGGAGTCAGTGCCACAACTGAAGAACAAGCACGAATCTAGCCCCTGTGGTCCTTTATGTCAGCCCTTTTTCATCTGGAAAAAAAAAAAGAGAGAGAGAGAGAGAGACTATTAGTTCTATGTATTACTGAGGCTTAATCACAGGGGTGGGTATCAGTCTGATAGGAAAAAAGTCTACATCTCAATGAACCTCATTAGAGATTATGTCTTTATTACATCGGTGGGTATCTGACACTCAGGGGAAAATCCACCAGTCACCAACTCAATTGAAAGAGTCCACCAAATAATAAGTTGCTGATATAACTCCAAGGGACCAAATAACACAGTCTGGGTTTGCTTGAGACTCCCTGGTTTTAGTAGTCATTTGTCAATAGCTCTCAAACAATGGAGCTGTGAAATGGAGCCAGTTAAATTATCGTGATGAGGCGTTTTCACGATTGTGTCAAGTTTTTTTGGCTGCGGCCACACCACCTGAAATAATTTAGAAATACACAATGATTTCCTGTCTTGAATAAATAAGAAGAAAACAAATCTCCGATGCTCGTGAGGCCCAATGCCAACAAAGTCTGTGATTTAAAATAGGACAGACTCCACAGCCGACAAAGGCTCTTTGGTAAAGTCCTTGTCACCTGCAGACCTGAACAAAATCTTTCTGTCCTTGCTAAGCTCAAAGCATCATTAAACATTAATGGGAAGTCGATCTGAGTCAGATCAGCATGCTCTGACCTGCTGCTGATGCTTATTTCGGGTTTATCAGCACTATCTTTAAATTTTCTCAAGTGCTAAAATAATGTCTTTAACCTTAGTATGTGTATACACGCGTGGCCGAAAGTCAGTAATAGCCATGCACAGGTAGGTTTTTTCGGTCTGTCTGTTTTTTCGTCCTCTGAGAAACCATCTGACAGCAGATGTCTTGGGGGCCTTGTGTCATTTACCGCTGTCCGCTGAGCCGAGCGGTGAGACTCCCATTTATCCGATGGGACCAGAGGAAGGTCCTTTCCAGTGAAAGCAAACAATTAGGAGCTCTAAGTTATTATTTCCTATTATTGTGCAATAAAAGAGGCTCTGGCCGTTTCGATGTGAAGGATAAAAGTGTCCAGAATTGCAAACATCGTGCAACCGCTTTCCTCCGCCCCCCACCCCCGCACCCCGCGGAGGCACCGCAGCTCCCTAGGCCAGCGCCGTCAGCCCGACCCACGCGTGTCCCGGCGGCCGGAGCCGCGCTGGGCAAGAAGTCAAAGTACATAGGGTCCATACCCTATTAGGCTAGAAACTGTTCTGTATATCAAAGGCCGACGAACCTAATGACTAAAAATATAAGTACCTGACCCGGAGGATTAATCACACACTGTCAGCCTGAAATTGGTGCAATTCTTCCAATCATTAACGTTTTGCTTACAAAAATGTGCTTTTCTGTTTGTTTTTCTGCTAAATGATAACCATTTTCAAGTTGAATCGGCTGATAAAAAAGTCGAAAACAAGACGGGAGTTGTGCTGGAAAGGTCATACGTGCTAGTTCGGCATGAAAAAGCCAACGGGCAAACAAATAGGGGAGCGCAGGGTGGCACGGAGGGGGCTCGAAGGCTTTGCCGAGCGGCGTAAAGTGCTTTGGCTGTTTTTCTCCTGCCGAGGAGCTCGGGAGGAGCCGGGCATCCCCAAGCGGGTCTCCCCAGCTGTGGGAACGGGCTTTGAGCATTAAGGACGGCTGCGGG
>VZRU01009654.1:1272-23518 GCA_013398155.1 Pedionomus torquatus | reverse complement strand
GAGGGGGGGGAAAAGTCTGATGGGAGGAGGGTGTGGGACTGAAATGCTTAATGCATCAGGCTATCTGCAGAGGCAGCAGGGGCCCTAGCCCAGGAAAAGGGAGGAGCCATAGAAAGACATACTACCAAGAAACATGCAAATGTTTTCTGCACATCCCTGCAGGGTGGAGAAGGCAAGCAGCCAAGGTACGTGAGCAGAAAAGGGATCAGTGGGCAGGTGAGGGGACGGGCTGTGCATTTCCCAAGCAGGCAGCCAGCCTGCTGCTGTCCCATGACCGCCCATTCCACAAGCAGCAGTGGCTGTGAGAGGGGAGCTGCATTGCCCTGGCTCTCACAGGAGGTCACTGTCCATCCAGCACAAACCTGGCCCCACAGCCCTGCCTTCACTTCAGCATGGAAAACAGGGAGGAAATACAGTTTAAAGTAAAAAGGACTAGGCAGATGACTCAAGTGCCTGTTACGCTGTTGACCCCTTTGGTAAGCAAGTTGCATAGACTGCCTGTGATTCAGTCTCCATTTCCAGAAAAGGAATCACAGCACGTCCTTATTTCCCAGGGACACTGGGAGAGGAAAATGCATCTTGCAATCTGGAAGACTAATCACCCTGCAGTAACAAGGTTTGTTCATATACAAACCTTTTGATATGGAGTCTCTGCATAGCCAAGAAATCTATTGCCTCCTTGATCATTGCAGCTTGTGGGGATACAGGGAAGTGTTTATTTTGGGAACTGAGGAACGTCCTTTTGCTGCTGTATGCTGTGGTGGTCTGGAAATGTAGTGAGGCACAGCAGCGCAGGGAGGAGAGGAAAAGGCATCTGTAGCACAGCATATACAACTAGGCTATGGAAGTCACTGCCACTGGGCGTCACTGTGCCCATGAGTTTAGCAAAATTGAAGAAATAAGCATTTTCTTATATGAACAACAGAAATATCCAAGCTTGTGGGAAAGTATGGTCTTGTTTCTGTTTTGGAAGTCGAGTCAAGGTCTCATGGGCTTGCCTGTGGCACATTATCCCATACCCATAATCCTGCTGCTCATCTGGAGGGCTGTGGCCAGCAGCAGTACAATGGACCACTGGTCATGAAACTGCTGTCTGCTTCAGCCAAGGTGTCTCTCCATTGCTCTGTAGCCTTTTTTAAAGATGCTGTCAGGATCAGGGACATCTAAGTCACCTCTTGTATGCATTGCCCATCGCAAGTGACCTCTGTCTTCTTGCCCATCCCAGGAAGAGGGACAGGGTCTATGTCCTAATCGTTGCCATGGTAATCGGGGAAAGATCAGTGCATCTACAACTTGCCATCTTATTTTTGAAGGGAAGGTGCTAGGATGCTGAAAGCTGCTCCAGTGTTGTCTGAGACTGATTAAACCTGCTTAAATCCATGCAGGAGAAAAGCAGTGTAACTGTGATCTAAAGTGAAGGATTGTCCATTACCTGAAGTGGGCCTACAGGAGAGGTGGGGAGGGACTCTTTACCAGGGAATGCAGTGGTAGGACAAGGCGTAATAGTTTTAACTTGAAAGAAGGGAGTTTTAGATTAGATACTAGAAAGAAATTCTTTCTCTCAGAGTGGTGAGGCACTGGAACAGGTTGCCAGGAGAAGTTGAGGATGCCTCATCCCTTGGAAGTGTTCAAAACCAGGCTGGTTGGGATTTTGAGTAAGTGGTCTAGTGGGAGGTGTCCCTGCCTGAAGCAGGGGGGTTGGAACTCGATTATCTTTAAGGTGCCTTCCAACTCTAACGATTCTAGGATTCTATGATCTTGTGGGATAAAGACATTAGATTAGCAGCAGTGCCGTGACAAGACAGCTTCTCTCAGTGCTGGGGTTAAATGTACAGCCAGGCTGCTGTACTGCTGAAAAAATGCCAACTTTGCAAACACTTCTCCTGTCCTTTCTTCTCTTGATGGATCTCATCTGTGGCTCCTGCCTTGTCTCTTACCAGTGGAAACCAGCCATGTACAATGTAACAGATTTCTTTCACCCACACAACTACCTGCCATGAGGATCCTGCTCAGCTACTGCCAACCATCCACTTTTCTCTTCATGGTTCATCACCTTTCCTCCTACCCCTTCTCTTCATCCTTAAAACTGCTGAGCCTGTCCCAGCACATCCCTTCCATGCCAAAGGCTAGCCCTGGGCTTTGACAGAGGCAAGCTTTGCATGTGAGGAATAAGTTACCCTGATATCCCCTGCCCCTTTTTTTTTTTTTTTCCATCACTGCTCTGGCATGCTCTATTTCCACCCAAAATCGGCAGTTCTCACATCAAACTCATACACCACCTTCAAAATATTAACCTACCACATGTCTTTCAGTGGGCATTAGCGGTGTCACAGCTCCCTACTGCACTGCAGATCTCAGAGAGGTTTTGCATGCTGATGTATGAATTTCTCTTCCCCCAATAATAAAGAGAAGATTTTGAATGTCAAAGACTCACATACCAGGCAGGTTTGCTGCAGGTTTTGTGAGATGGAGGCAAGTTTGCTCTGTGCACCCAGCTGAGGGAGACAGTTGTCAATGAGCCAAGAGAGGGAGAAGAGAAATTTTTGCTTCTTGGTTAATTGTCCCAGCTAAATCTGTCTTCTTTTTGGGCCCTCTCTGTACCAACAGGTAGCAGCCTGGAGCAGGGGTGCAGCTGACCACCATCGTTGCCAGGCTCATTCCCATGATGTGAGGCTCATGCGCGGTCCTTCCCTGTCACCCAGCAGGCTGGAGTAGTGGCCAAAGTGTGGGAGAGGAACACAATGGCTTAAAAGTGGCTGGAAAAGAATAGAACCAGGACAACAAAAGACAGCAGCCATTTCAGTGAAATGATATTACTTGTTTTCAGTGTCGGTATTTAAGTAATGGTAAGACTGCACACAACGCTGTAAATCTCTCCTTGAGCATAAGCATATGGAAAGTATTGTGGGATAGATTAACTTCATAAATTATGGTTTCTCTGTTTTCACTCAGTCCTCCCTTCTCTTGATGATTAATACTTCACTTCTACTTAATTTCATGGGCTTTCTGCTTTGCCATACAGAAGGCATGACAGCAATGAATCCCAGAGGTCTCAAATTCTTCTGCAAAAGGACTTTTGCACTTCCCAGGTACCATCAAGAACATAAAGAAGCCAAAAGAACTGTGCTCAGACAGAAACAGATGGTCATGTTGTAAAAGAAATAGCATGTACTTATGCTTTTTTGGAGCCAAGACCTGTGCTTGACTCCTTGCTCCTGGGCCAAGATTGGTGATAAAGTGACCGGGACATTTGTGTGGTGCTTCCAGGGAAGACTTTGGCACTTGTTGAAGAACTCAGCTGTGGGTTGGAAAGGGTTATCAGATAGACTTTTCTCATTTGAGACAAGGTGCAGCTGTGAAGCATGTTGCCTTCAGTCTCCTTGCAAGATCTTCAGTTCCCAGTTTGCTGCTGTACCGTGCACAGCTTTGCTCTTCAATCTTCCTATCCCCCTTGTCAGGGTGTTCATCATGCCCATCCTTGCAGAAGCTTTGAGTCCTTTGAAGGACACTGTCCTTCTCTGCTTTGACAAGGAATCTTTGTTGTGATTTGTGCTATACCAGGACTTACAACTACTCAAGATCTCCCATATAGAGCTGATCAGAAAGCAGACCTCATGCCCTATGAGAAAATATCAAAATTTAAATGCCTTTATTGTAAAGCAGGCAGAAAAGGGCAAATTTATTTCTTTTTACTTAAATGATATCCCAGGGAGATTTGCTCAGCTTCGATCCTTCTCTCTTTTCTCTTTTTTGCTTCTCTGTTAAATAAGGTAAATATCACTTCAAATAATACAATAAAATTCCCAGTAAGAAATAACTTTGATTTTGGATACAGGGGTGTACAGGTATGTACTTTTGATGGTAAAATAAATGGAAGTGATGAAGAATGTATTCCTGTGTTGATGAAGTGCTGTCCCTCTGGGGAAAAAAAAAAAAAAAAAAAAAAATGAAAAAAAAAAAGAAAGATGAAAAGAAAACGAAAAAAAATAAGAAAAATTAAAAAAAAAACAAAGAAAGAAAAAGAAAGAAAGAGAAAAAGGAAAAACAAAAAGAAAAAGAAAGAAAAAGAGAAAAAGAGAATGTTTTCAGGCATCTGTGCTCAAACCCTTTCAAGCATACACTTTAGCAAACAAGGTGAGCCCCAGTTTGTGTGGGAGCTGTCTTGCTGTTGAGCTTGGGCAGAATATGAGGGGAATGTTGAGTCTACCTTGGTTTAATTAAATCAGTTTATCTTCCTGACGAAGATGAAGGCTCAGCCTGTCTCCTGCCAGAGACAGAATACAGAAATGGATGGGAAGTAAGAGGGGAGAAACAGAGTGGGATTTTCCCATCGCAGTCCCAGGAGGGGCATATTTCTGTAGCCAGGGTAAGTTACAGACAGAATCTGAAGATGGGAATACATTTTTGAGGTTCCCCCCCTCAATAGTTTCATATTTTCCATGCAAAGAGATGGGGATGGGATATTTCCCTTTGGAAGTCTGTGGGTCTTTGAAGTGGCTTCCTAAGTTTAAAATAGATATAAGGCAGAACAAAAAAGAGTCAACTTACACTGTTCCCTTTTAATATGATGAACAGTACAGATTCCTTTTAATGTGGTGAACATTACAGATTCCTTTTAATAAGTAATTGTAGCAGCGATGCCATTCTTGACCAGTTCTGCCACATAAGGGTTTTCTCTATTAACTTTCAATACCACATAATTCTGCAGTCTCATGTATATTTCTGATTGTAAATGAGCCTCTTGCTTGGCACATGGATAATAACAGCAGGTAGAGAGGCTGCTTCAAGAATATGGCTTTTTCTGAATGTTACATACAATTTAGCAGAACTATACCTAGCTCACCTATTGCTCCTATTAGGTGGCATTATTCTCACAGCAGTCACTGGATTATCTGTAGAAACAGAAATGAGGGTCAGTTATTTTTCTTTCAGTTACCTCTGCATTTAATCTATTTTATCAATGAGGCTCCAGAGCCTCAAAGAGCTGCCCTGCAAATAAGAAATGTGTCATGCAAAATTATTACTTTTGGCCTCAAATTTTATGCACCCAGGGTCTAAAACCATCTGATTGTTAGACCAAACACATTTTTCGTTTTTCGGCTGAAAGGTCTGAACAGCCCATTTAAATCAAACAAACCATTTGTACTTTATGTAGAAAGCCTTCGTCATTTCAGTCACTTCAGCTGCCATGGACACATTTGCTTTTCACTAGAAAGCTTGATAATATACAAGTTTTCTCCTACAACTCAAGATGTTATTTTTTTTCCTTCTCTCATTGCATTGTTTTAACTATGTGCTAGATAAGAACTCTATAGTTCCCTTGAGATGTGACTCCTTTAGTCCCTTTTAACCAGGAGATTTAGCTACTATTGGGATGGCAAACATGAGAGAGGCATGGCAAATTGTACCTTCAGTCCTTTTTCTAATATATATGTGAGAAAAGGTTGAGGAAGGGGCTGGGCTTATGTCCTTTCTTCACTGAAGTGGTGATCTCTTGAAAGAGTAAGGTGTTGCTCTCTATTTATTTCCAGTGTACAAAAAACATTTGAGTGAAAAGAAGACTTTGTTGAATATTTGAACTTCCACTTTCTTCAAGTAAGCTGTAAAATCTTATAGCAAACATGTTGGAGATTTCTAGGAATCTTTTAGCAAAACCTTAGAAAATTCCTCCTTAACAGGGTTTGAGAAAAAAAAAAAACACAAATAAGCAAAAACCTTTATAAGACAATAAAAATATTCTCTTAGGTTTATGGAAAGGAAAATGGACTAAATTTTAAAAAGTTAGGAAAAATTTACTACAGCACTTTTTGGAACCTTCAGTTGACATAAGGGCCTTCAATCTGTTGAAAAGATAATTTTCTTAGTTGTTCTATATAGACAACAATCTTTCCCTCCCTACTCCCCTCCCCTCATGTTGCATGCACATTCTTGTTGGCACCAGAATATTTTCTTGTCTCCCTTAAGAGAGACAAAAAAAGCAGTACAATTTCATTGTTATGTCGCTTTATACTGATGACAAATGGACATTTAAATGTATGACAGTTAGAAGAATTTGGCAGGCTTTTTGAAGACAAAAAGAGAAGGAGGTCAGGGTTAATTTAAGCACAGAATTTTAGCTTCTAACCACATTTGATCTTATCTTAGGAGAAATTATTTAATGGGTTATTGCATGGAAATGGAAAGAGCTGGAAAAACCTTTAAAGTCATGTGATGCAGCATTGAATTTCCAGTGTATTTTTGAGTGTCTGTCTTGAAAAAAAATGAAGCGGCTACAATTTCAGCCCTGAACTTTAGAGGAAAAAATATTTGTACAGAGCTTTGTTGCTGTTGAATGGGAATTATCTCAGAAATAAGTTTACTGTGTACAAATCCCTTGCACACAGAAGAGTAGGAGGAGTATTCTTCAGTAAATACAGCAAAATAAGCTTTGAGTTTGCAGTGGGACATCCATGAGAGAGTCAGGGCTGGTTTTATTGTACTTTGGCCGTGCCAGAACACCCAGTGAATCTGCATCCTGCTTACTCTTTCCTCCCTCTTTTGCTACCTATGACACGAGTTTTCATTCTCATATGGTTAGTATTCCCCCAGCATTGTTCAGAGCCTGGTTGTGTGTTGAAGGCTGGTACAGAGCTGTTGTGCAAAGAATTCTCTAGGTTGTATTGTACTGCCTAACTCCATCATCTGCTGAAGAGACTGAGAGTCTGTGCTCTTTGCTGGTCTAGCAATGGCAGTCAATACCAAAATTTGGTAGTAACATGAGGTCTCGTGTTTCCCAGTCTCACATAAAAGGTAGTCACTGACAAGTTATCTTCCAACCGGTTGTTGTGCCTTTATGTTTTCAGCAGTGTGGGCCCTCGTGTGTGCCGGAGTGGGTAGGAGAGGTTTTCCCAGTTTTGTCCAGTTTAGCCCCTTTACACAGGCCAGTTCTACAAGGAGGTGCAGAACCACAGCATAACCATGACCTGAAGGGCCACTGGTGGCCTTGTCAATGCGTCTGGTCATTTTGACATTACTACAAAGAAATTAAAATTTATAAGCTTCTTGTCTCATTCTGCTGAAAATTTAGCATAGATCCTACAACTATTGATGACCATTAAAACCTTAACAGCACTGTTCAAGGAATTAAATACCATCTCCTACTCAGTGATGGCAAAGCAGTTTCTTAGGTCTTTGACTGCAAACATGGGTCAAAGTATGCCACTTTTTAGTTCAATTTTATTTTTCTTCTGGATGGGACATTTCCACTCTCTACAGTCCTAAATATCTCCTGTTTAAACCTATATGGCTGCTTTATGTCAAATCTGATGTCTTCCTAAGCAATATCTTCTGAAGCTGCTATCTTCTATTTATCCAATGTCTTCTTAAGCAAGTAATATCTTTAGTCTTTTTTTCTGCCTAAATAGTTACTTACTGCTAGATTGGGGAAATGAATTCCTCTAGGAAGAGGCCATCTCAGTAGTATTGGCTTCGTGTTGTGTCTGCAGCATAGAGTAAACCTGAGCTTAGCCTCCAAAATCTGCCAGTTTTAAGTATGGTGGCAAACTCCATGTGTAAGTACAGGGAGGTCAGTAATATCTTTAGGGCTCAGAAGTGTCCTGTGCCACTATAAGCCTTTCCTATTCAATGGGGTTTGCTATCCAAATGTGTTGATGCAAAATCAGTCTTTACCACTATGCTGTACTGGTAAAAAGTTTTGTGCATCAACTCTGCCAGTAGAAGGAAGAATTTTAAAGGATCTTTCAAGATAGTTTCTAAGTGGGAGAAATACTGGTAGTGCAAACCCAAGGAAGTCAAATTCAAGAAACTGCAAGAGAGAAAGAGGGTTTCAGTTCAACTGTTTAATTGTTTTCTGGGTACTTTAACAGTCCATTTCCTATTCACTGGGTATTCAATAAAAAATAGCATTTATTTTTGTACCACTGTGTCCCTTTTTATTCAAATGTGAGTTCTCAGAACAAATATGTGTAACATACCTTTTCATCAGCCTTCCAGTAAAATAAGACCAGGATCGTGATTATTGGTATTTTGAAAGTGGCAAATGGAGGAAAAATTCAAAGCAATGCTCTAAGAACTTTTTAGCCTGATAAATAAGGAAGAGGTTGTCCTTAAAGTTGTCCTTACATTTAAATACTTTGTGATACAGATTATGAGATAACAAAACTAAAGACGTCTGTTTTAGCTTTTGCTTGAATTAGTCACTTCCAGAATACTCAGCATTTTTCCCAACTGTAATTTGTTATATTAGCCTCATTTTCTTGAAGCTTGCTTTGCATTTTGACCGCCTTTAAACTAAGGGTCTTTTGAAAATTACCTAATTTAATCAATACCTGACTTGGTGTTGCCCTTTTATTAGCCTCGGAAATATGAGTTGGTGGACTTGGAAAACCATGCTCTGAGTATGATTAGCAAACACAGTGCAGAGCCTGATGTTGTTTTTATTAGAAAACATCAAGAACTGTTATCAAAACAAAGAAGTGGATTTTTTTTTAACCATTTGATACTGTTATAAATCATAAGGTATGAGACTGTCATGAGTTAGGGTGTATTTATTTTGGATCTCTCCAAGTAAGCAGCAGTCCAAGTAAGACGTGTGTAAGTAAGCAGTCATTTTGAACAAGAAGACATACTTATCAAATTGTAATTTTACGAAGTTTGTCTACATGTTAGAGTGCACAGAGTCTTTGATACATAGGGACAAAAAAGAGTTGAGTTTTTCGAACGTTAATTTGAATGAAGAAAAAGACTCCCCAGTGTAGACTATGTCTAGTTTGGCATAAATATGTAGATTTTTGCAGTGTGTGCTGCTGAAACCCTGCTTTTTATACCTCAGACAATGAAAACTTTCTTCCTGACTGTAAGAAGGTAGATAAGAAATTCAAAGCGGTTAAAGATTTTGTCTACTGAGGGCTTTACTAATAGGATAATGTTAATGTTATGTCTCTTAGGACCATATTGCAATTTTTTAGGCTTCTGAATTTTTTATCTTGTATCATAATAACCACATCTGTCACAATTTTTCAAGTACCATGTCTCAGAATAACATCAAGCACTTTTCAGTCAAGATGAAAACGTGTAGAAAGATGGAATTGTTACTGACACTTGTTACAACATTAATAATTTTATTTTAGTTTCATTTTTTTTTGGTGAAAATATAAAATATCTAAGGGCTTTTTTTACCATGAATGCTTTAAAAACCTCACAAATACCGATTCTATTTTAACAATTGGGGAAAAAAAAAAGATAAATCAGGAGAAAAAAAAAGTTTTTAAATACCTTTGTTTAACATTCAATTAATTTCTTAAAAATTTCATGGAATTAGATACTGGCATTCCTACAGAAAGAAATTCAACTACCTACCAAGCTGGAACAACATTTATTATGAGCACAACACACAAACAGTTTGAAAAAACAGCAACCCAGCTATATATAAAGTAAAATCCTTATGTTGCAATATAATAATAACAGATATAATTCAGGTAAGATGTGGATTCAAGGTAATAAAAAAACTAAATTCAAGAAGCCTGCTGTCCTTTTGAAGTATTAAATCTGGAGGAGAAATAGCTCCACCTTCCAGAATTTGTTTTACCTTCCTTCGCATTTCTTCACATAAGTTGGGTGGCTTGTACTCACACATAGTCCTGCAAAACCCTCCTGGTGTCTCTAATAGTGTCTCTATTCACTCTCTATCCTTTGGGATTAAGGACACCTTCTCTGCTTCGAAGGGGTCTGCAAATCACACCAAGACCAGGCTGGATGGGGCTTTGGATGACCTGGTCTGGTGGGAGGTGTCCCTGCTCATGGCAGGGGTGTTGGCACCTGATGGTCTTTCCAGGTCCCTTCCAACCTAAACCATTCTACAATTCTGTAGTTGAGGAGAAAGCTTTGCAATGTTGGAGAGGAGTGTGGGTGGGTAATCCGTGTGCCAGCCCTGCCTTTCACTTATTTTCCAAAGTTGGTTTGAATGAAATCATGTTGCAAGCAGTTGGATCTGCTCCATTGCATAGAAGCTTTCTGCTGTCTTCCTAAGTAAATATTTCTCCATTTGTCTCTATAAAATACACCTCCGATACAATTATTCCTAGACATGTCAGCACCCCCTACAATTAGGGGTAAGCGTCACTCCTGAGGAGTAGAGATGCAAGTGGTGGGTGGTTTCAGTAAGCAGTAGCTCTGTGGTGACAGATTCTCAGCAGAGAAGTGACTTCAGCTTTTGCTGAAGCCATAGCAGGATGGCCAGCAAACAGCTTGTGCTGAGCCACATGGAGTATTTCAGCTCCTCCTGACATGGGTGGCAGGTGAGGTCACAGAGTGCCCAAGGGTAAGGTGGGGCTGAGCTAGGAACACCGCATCCTGCCTTTTTCTAATTTACAGAATATAGAATAATATAATCATAGAATTATTTAGGGTGGAAAAGACCTTTAAGATCATTGAATCCAATTGTAAACATATACATTGCTACATTTTGATGTCATAGAATCATAAATTGGTTCAGCTTGGAGGGGACCTTAAAGGTCATCGAGTTTCAAAAACACTTTTTTCCTCACATATTTCAGCTGTTGTAGTTGAAATTTTATATAATTAACACTCACCCCAATGTTGTGCTTCCCATCTGCAGAAAACTAGGTTTTTGGCCAGTACATTAAGTAATGTTGTTTGAAGTGGTGGGCTGTTGGCAAATACTAGGTATAGAATCATAGAGTAGTTAGAGTTGAAAGGGGCCTTAAAGATCACTATCCAACCCCCCTGCCATGGGCAGAGACACCTCCCACTAGACCAGGTTGCTCAAAGTCCCATCCAGCCTGGCCTTGAACATTTTCAGGGATATTTTAATTAACCATCACTTTAACCTTGTTAAGACTTTGAGCGTATGGGAGCTGTACTGGCATGAGGAGTGCCAAAATGAGCTATTTCTATATATGTCTGCACTTTACACCAGTCCACATAGATGTAAACAGGTCCACAACTGCCAGGTGTAAGACAGAGCTTGGGATGTAAAAGAGGCCATTAACAGAGAAACAGAGCTGCTGAGAGATCATGCCTTTGTGAGGTAAATTTCAGTTAAGGTAATCAGACAGAAAATTCAGATCCATCCTGCTCTCAGGGTTTGTATGACCCATGCCATTGAGAGGATGTGAAAATGAGCAATATTTGTGAGCTGATTTAGAGAAAAAGAATTTAAAAATTAATATCTAAATCAATAGACCTTCTTTAAGGAAATTTATCTAATATATTGAATAACTGTATTGTCAACCACATAATTTAAGTGTTTGCTATATGATGTATGATTTATTTTTTGATAAATGCAATTTAAGAAAAACTTAGAATTCTTTGTTTGACAGTGTCCCATTAGCTCTTCTGCTAGCAAGCTTGCAGAACCTAAGCATTAAAAGATTTAAAAGTGCTCTTGCAGCAGGATTCTTCACTAGTGACCAGCCTGAAACTGTATTCCACACTTCCCATGACTAAGACACTGTCTACACTGAGCCTCAGCTGGACATCTGTATTATGAGATCAATATCACTTGAACTACCACTTCTCAGAGAAGCAAAAATAAAGCCAAGGCTGTGCTTAACTAGAGGTAATGTGAGCAGTCCCACTGATAACACAGGGACAGCCCTCAGAGCAGTGTTAATCACATAGTTTGCTGGGCTGCTGGCTTCCTGTGTCTCTGTCATGATCCCTGATCTTCCCACAGTCAGAAATGAGCCTTTCCATCTAACCCCTCTATAGATCACTCCTACCAGGAGTTCTGTGCCTGTCTAATTTAACGATAATGGCAAATGAACCCGGAATTTTATACGGGTAAGAACACTGAGTAAACCTAACATTGAGAGTTTGTGTTTTGTTTTTTTCTTTCCCGAAGTAATTTTCCAAAGCTCCTTTATTAAAAAAGGGATTAATGACATTGGGTAATCCAATATTGTTCTGGTACACTGTTAATTTCCTTTACCCAGTTACGTCAATTAAATGCAAGCCATTAGTGCAATTGCTCAGTCTGCTCTAATGAGGTATGTATTGATTTATAATGAAGATTATTTTTTTTCAAGATTAAATGTAGCTTGGGAAAAATGGTTAGAAAGCCTGACAGGACACACATTTCTTTTTCACTTAGGCAACGTATTCACTTTTTCCCCTCCATGGCTGTTACAAATGTCTACAAATGTAGAATGAGATGGTTAATTACAGGCATGATTCAACAGTTAGATTGTCATGGGATCTTTGCAGAGATATTTGAAGGTGAGGGTGAAGATCAGGCCTAATTTTGAGAACAACACAACTGGGGATTTCTCTGAGGCTGTTCTCTGTGCATTTGAAACGCCTTGTGAGAAACACTTTTGCAACCCACAGGTCTAGTCCATGTGCAGAGTAACATGTTCCTCTAACTTTACAGTCTGTTACTGCTCTGCATGCATAGATCATGATTCTGCATTACATTAAAGAAATACAACTATGGGAAAGTAATTCTGTGTTTGCATAGCACCTACCTAAAAACCTGGGGGTGGAGGGAAGCCAAGGGGGTCTCAGGGTGCCTGCACAGACACTAGCGTTCTGTCTTGTTTCTGGGCAAGTCCATTTCCAAGGCAGGGCCAAGAGCTGTAAATTCCATTTAGCAGTTGCTTTCCAGAGTCATTTTCAGGTCTATAGAACAGGCTTAAAGGTTTCATTTGAGCATATGTGGCACAGTTGGGATGTATTTCACAAATACCTTCCAACAGCCAAAGCCATTAAAAACATTTCCAACCTCCTATACCAAAATTTAGGTATGTAGCTGGGGAGAGTTTGAAGCTAAATTAACTTCTTAGTTAACTTGGGTCGCAGGCTTTAGTAACTGATTAGGAACAAGGAATGCGGTTTCCTAGACATTAACAAGTTAAAAAACCCCACAGTCTTAAAAGAGATGGAGTTAAAATCACCATACCCTTTTTATCTCACAGGAAAAGTGCACCTAAAGAGAGGCAGTGCATAAAGTCTCTGCTGGGACCACCATCCTTACATGATGGATGAAGCCCTAACTCAGGGAAGCACCCACAGGCAGTCTCCTCTCCATCACTGGGACACTTCCCACTTGGAGCAACCCCCCCTCCCCAACTCCCACCAGAGCCTTGGCTGAGTCACTAATAGCTTGTGAGAGATGGGATGTTTCCCATCAGACCAAACATGCCTGGACTTCAGTGAGGAAAACCAGGCTTGGCTTCTCCGCCAAAATACTCCATCATTCCACCACTGCGCACCACGGAGGGGACCAATTACATTCCTCTTCTCCAATCAGCAAGGTAATTAATTTTAACTAACAGCCCTACTCCTACAATTGCCCAATTAAAATTCAGAGGTGAAATTACTGTCAACAACTAGCTATGCTTTCTTGCATTTTGCATGAAAGAAAGAATGAGAGCACTAGACTTAAACTTTGGGCCCTAGTTCATCTTTCCTTCTGTCTCTTTGTACAAGGGCTCCTGCTAAAAATGGTCTCTGGGGTTAATTTTAAATCTCTCTTGAGGATCTGCACACAAAGACTTTTTCACACTCAAGGAGTTCTGTCACCTCTGAAACTGAAGAGAAAGACAGGGAAAGTGTGACAGTGGTACGAGGCAATCCTACACACCAGTGAATTTCCAGCTCTGTGTAACTTCTGGAAGCAAAGCTGCAGAAACCTATTGTTCTGCTAACGAAGGACTAATTTTTCCTGGGTTAAGCTTCTGATGGTCAGCTTCACTCTCCAGTGTGCTGCACCCTTCAGATGCACCTCTCTATCTCCTGCTCCAGGTGCCTGAGCTCCTCCCAGTGCCTGAGCTCCTCCCAGTTCTTGTGCGTTTCAATCACAGCTGTTAAGAACAGTTGGTGATCATTACTAAGGACCCGGCATTTCAATCCGGAGGCATCTCCGTATCAATAGGAGAATTGTACAAACCTCTCCATTTTCAGAGGTGTGAGTCATGAGAGGCACAGTTGACATCAGTCCTACAGAAAGTTGGCTTCAAAATAAGTGTGTGGGAAAAAAAATTAAAATGGTTTTCTTCAGTTGCACAGCCACAGAAAGGGTACATTTCTATTTTTAAATCTTGGGGTTTTTTCCTTTCAAAATGACCATGTTTTACAGTTTTCCAGGGGAAAAAGAGGGAAAACGCTGCCATTTTCTCATAGAGATCAGCACAGCTATTATTTGGCTCTTACTTTGCTTTTACTGAGGTAACATTTTTTTCTGTGATAATAGAATTAATTTGCAGTCAGTCTTGTTTGCATTTGTGCTGAGCAGAGTTTGACAAATGGCTCGGTAATTTAATGATGGTTTGGTTACCTTGATGGCATTTGAACAAATCAGAGCTTGTTTCATCCTCTCCCTGCTGTCAGGAAAAGAGAAAGCAAAACAAGCAGAGTCACCTAAGGCTTTCTTCCCCTCCAGGGTGGTGTGTAATCCCATAATACTCGAGACCCCTACATTGCTATTTCTAAAAAGAAGCTTGCTTTAATGTCTTGTATAAAAAGTATTGTGTATATGCTCAGAGGTTTTTGAGTCATGCTTTTCAACTGATAAATAGTTTACTATACTAAACCTCACAGCATGGAGGATTTAATGCTTAATATTATAGACTTATATAATTGGCATTTGAGTTATACAGAATTTCAAGCGGGCCAGAAGTGTTATTTTAAACTCTGTTTGAGCTTAATAATGGAGCCAATACTCAATCAGTGCCAGATTTTATATGTGTCTGACTGAATAAGCCATCCACTCTGATGCTGACACATATGTGTCCAACAAGCCAAATTTCACTCCTAAGAAATCACTAGAAGTAGGTAGCTATTTATAAATTTTGAATGCCAGAAAGAGCTAATATGATCATTTAGTCCAAATTTCCATGCAGCATTAAATGTTGAACTTAAGTAATTTCTGCATCATGTGTTGATTCATTTTGACCTATGTCAAATCCTTTAGAAAGGCACACAATGACTTCACTAAATGGGAAAAAAAAAACATAATTTGCAGATATTATAGCCAGCTATTCTACCATTGTCCTGGTAAGCACTGATTTCACTGTAGCAGTTATAACTATTTTTTTTGAATTTTATTTTTTTTTACACTTTATGTTCCCAAACAGTGTCAAATCTTTCTAGATATAACTCAACAGGAAAAAAAAAATCTACTTCTAGCTCCTTATTAAAAAAAAAAAAGAGAAACTATAACCCTTAAAAATAGTGCCTAATATCAAGTGGATATGCTGTCTGAAATATATGATAGTGTGGAAAATAGTTGAAGTCGTAAAACAGACTCAGCTTCATAATTGTTCAAATACAGATATTTTAATGCATCATTCTATTCAATGTAAGGACTGTTTCAACACACACAGACATATAAGTTGTATGTATTGAGAGTGTGATATTTAAAAGTTAAGTCAGTGCCAGTGAAGGCCATTAAACTGACAGCACTGAAGGCCAATAGCCTCAATTCACCTGGAGATCTGGTGTAGTTTGAGCTAAGACCATAAGAAGCATGTTGTCAAGCAATTTGAACCTGAGAAGATCTGAGATGTGATGAGCTGTGCAAGAAACATGGGAAGCTAAGAGTCCAAACAAAATAAGTGGAGACCTACTTTATCTTCCCTTATGAAGTTTCATTATCTTCCCTTTCCGGAAGCACCTGACAAATGGTGGCAATTTCTTTGAAGAAGATTGCATTGATAGATTTCTCCAGGGCTTCTGTGCTTTTTGAGGTAGAAGAGACTTTTTCAGTGCAGATCAAGCCTTCCCCCTCTCCCAGAAGCCTCTATAAATTATGCTGCATTATACATATTTCCTTCATTCTCCCTTACCTATGAAAAACAGTAGCCTCACAGGGAATAAATCCTGACTGTCTACATCAGCATGTATAAGCCATAACAGCAAATATCGAAAGTGTCCAGACTTGCTTTTTCTTCCTATAATAGTTACTTGTTAGGATAAAATTCCCTGCAGAGATTCCACCTTCTTGTCATCAACACTGATGACTCCAGTGCCTCTAAGGAGAAGTGTCTTCATCCTCCTGTATTTAGGTCTTTGAAGCCCAAAGACAAGGACAGCAGGGTGGGAATGGTTCATTTCTTCTTTCATAGACTGAGAAATCCTTCCTATCTTTTCCTTACAACATCTGGAGTAGATATGACAGACCACTGGCCAAGGCAGAAGTGATTTAGCAATATCCAAATATCTCCCTGTTGGTGCTTTGTGACAACGTAACACCTAGTTATCTTTGGAAGCTGCATCCATCCAGCCTCTACTTAGTGAACGGAGCGTTCCCAAACAGCCTAGATGAGAGAAGAGAGGTCATGTCCTGGCACTTACCCGTGCTGTGGAAGAAGCCTCACCAGAACATCTAGAATCTGAAACACATCTTCCCTTAAAAGTAGATGCTTTGAGATGCCAACAGAAAGTTGACAATCATGGCTTCTGAAAGTTGATATGATTTCAAGGGCAGACTGGAAGCTCTTCATGGTTCAAGGAAGAGGAGGTTTACCACAAGCAAAGGGGCTGCATCTGAACCAGGAACAACCTGACGTGAAAGTAACTGATGCCTGGGAGGCTGCTGCAGGAAATAGCATTTGCTCCTGCCCTAATTTTGACTTTTACTTTGGCCACCGTTGAAAGATACTAGAGCAGATAGACCTTCAGTCTTATCTATTCCAGCCACTCCTGCATTCCTGTGTTGTGACCTGTTCTGGAACTAAACATCAGACTGCTAAGATGTAGGAAAGATGGAAAATTACATCAAAGAAGAGAAAACCAGTCCAAATTAGGCACAAGTACTTTAGAAACGGAACATGAGTAGTGTTCACATTTTCTTTGCTGAACTGTTTCAGCTTCCAGTATTAATTCTGTCTTCAATATCCAGGTGCCTTCTCTTTTGACCAGTAAAGGGTCTCTTGATATTTTCAGCTATGTATTGCTATCCAGATATATACATGTTCATAGGTAAGAAAGACAACGTCCAGTCCTGTGGAGCACCTTGAAGCCCAGCAGGCTGACAAGTGTGCAGTGTGCTGCTTTCCATGAAAACACAATACAGCTCAAGGTCTTTTCCTTTAACATGTCTTGTGCACTTTGTGAGAAAAAAATAACTGTTCTAATGATAATAATAGTAACAACCCGTTTCATTCTGTAGGAGGGAAAAAATAATAGATTAATGTAATAAAGTACACCTGACCTCCAAGCTGGGGAAATACCAATATCTAGAGAAGTAAAGCTTTCACAGGAGGCCATACCAAATGATGGTTATAGAAATATGAAAATATATAAAATTGGAGAGACTAAGCTCCATCTTTTCCTTCTGAGTTCTCCTGAGTTTCTTACTGGTTCCTTTTCTTGCCTGAATGGAAGAAGTGGGTCTTTTCCTCTTCTGAACTGCTTGATCTAAGCAGTGCTATCGTCTCACCCATCCAGTTGCCAGAATCGACCTATCTAACTTCAGCCAGTGCTGTGAGATTCTGTCTTAACAAAGGACAGATGATCTAGTCTTCCAAGGGATGTTCCACATTTTGCATTTTGTAACATACAAAAAAAGGTATGCACAAAGTGGAGAACAGAAATCACTGACCCAGGTGATTAACTCACCGCCATGCCAATGTCTGCAGATATTTGTCTTTGCAGTAATTCTTTGTTCTAAACAGGCTAATTTAAAGCTGTCTGACCCGCCAAACCAATGCCTATGAGAGAAGCAGGTTCTCTCTTTTCCTTTTATGGGAATATCTTGTCTTAAAATTTGGTGTTCAGAAGTGGTGCTTCTGGAATGGCTGTCTAAGTGGGTCCATGTAGCAGGACCACCCTGCAGGCAAAAATGTGAGCACCTTGAAATCCCTTTTCTGCACTTCATTTGTTCCTCTGCTGTCCACCGTCTCACCCTATTGCAGCCTTCCCTGCCACCTGGGGACAGGCCTCTGGACTCCTGTTAATTAAGGATGGCTCTCATTGCCTCTGTGGCAATTAGAAACACTGGCCTGACTTGTGCTGAGGTCTTTTGGTCTGGTCACCACACTGGAGCTTGTGAAAGGACTTCTCTCTTTGAGGAGCATTTATGTTTGTTGCAAGCAGGCACTGGGGGAGTTTACCAGCATAGTCAGGCAAAACA
The DNA here is from genome assembly GCA_013398155.1 of Pedionomus torquatus. NCBI lineage: Eukaryota > Metazoa > Chordata > Aves > Charadriiformes > Pedionomidae > Pedionomus > Pedionomus torquatus. The sequence continues at coordinate 5,424 of VZRU01009654.1, read as the reverse complement.
GATACACAGCTTCTGTATGTACCCTCAGGTGAATTAAAGTGAAAGTCCTTTCCTTTCTACGTTATTCTAGCAGAAAAAATAAATACATGCATACTGAAGGAACCCTGTTTTTCCTGTAGGTTGTTTAGCAGGCAACCTTCCTCCACCCCTCCCCACTTCCACCCACTTGTCTAAAGGCCATCATCTCTTTGTAGAATTATTACTACCATTACTAATTGCTCAGCTTCAAGAACAATGTTTTTATAATTGGACATCAGCCAAAACAACAAGCGTATCTAAACCTCTCAACTGTGTACCTATTGCCAATTTCACTGCTGCTTAACCTCGAGGAATTCAGCTTTGCTTTGAAACAGTTCATTGTTTTGAGTCAGACTTACTTTTAATTCCCTTTCATCATTTAAGGAAAAGTTCTGCCAACTTCATAGAGCTGGTGAAGGGCATAATTGATTGCAATTATGATGAATATATCTGATTTCCTCACTTAAATGTACATTTTCACTCATCATGTCTCAAATTTTATGCTCCACAAAGTCAAGGTTGTATAAATCCTTGAATTTAACACACTGTAAGGAGCTTTAGCTCAGAATTAAAACCAGTTAAGGGACTAGGCTTTTACAAGAGAAAGGCTAGGATGCTGTGACCAGTGAAATCAGTAGGAGTCCTTTCTTTGACTTTAATGGATGTTACATTGGGTAATGGGTGGAAACAAGCATAATTGCCTGAAAATCCTGTCTGTCATGAGGGCGAACAGTGTGAGGTGCATGCTCAGACTGATAAGGAAGCCATGCTCAGATCTGCTGGTTTCCACTCCAAAGACAGCTTCCATGTTGAGAGAGAGCTTTAAATTCCACTGCTTTTAGTGTAAATGGGCACAGGAAGACAAGGAAGAGATTAATATTCCCATGAAAACTCAGGAACTGTTTATCCAACTCAGAAAGCAAAGCAAACCGCACACACACAAATCCTTTCAAGGCTGTTTCACTTCAAGACATGATGTATTGGTGCAATATGAAACTGGAGCAATTTCCATGACAAATGCTGACAATGAACTCTAAATATTTCTTCCAAAAGTCTGTGGGAGCAGAGACAGTCCAGAGCACCACAACATCAAGCCAATTCCCTCTTCCTCACCTGCATCCAATGTGAGATGACACCTTTACATCCATGAAAGATCTCCTTGAACAAACTGCCAGTGACATTAGTATGATCTAAGTCTGGGTGGAGCTCTCAGGGGAATAATGCTTGGACACAAGTTTTTTCTGGCCCTCAAGAACAGCATGCCCTTAACAGCAAGAAATTCCTCCACTAAAATATTACAGCAAGCCGTGTCCTTGTGCCTCTTCAAGGCTTTGGCTTCAATGGAAGACGTCACGCTCAAGCAGCTGTTTGTGCTTATGGACTCATGACTGTACACCAAGGGATCTGCCCAAGCATGTCTGCAACTTAATTGCTGTGCTTTCTTGGCATGATAGGAAAGCGATACGGTTTTTTCCTGAGCATCTAGGAGAAATATTTACCTTATACTGGCCCAATGTTATGATAACCATCTCTGTAATATCTAAATGGCTTCTAAGATTAAAATCTTCCCCAGTTGATGGCTTCTGCAACAGCACATTGTCCTTCCTCATATTTTCTCTCACTGTGTGCTTTATTTCAGGGAGTATATATAGCTAAGTGGAACAGGTCACGAGCACAGAACACCAGTTGCATTGTCTTAAAAAATGGGAGAAATAGCTTGTCTTTTGATGGGCAAATGAAGAATCTATCCTTGAAAAACATTCAACTTCCCCACTCCAAATATTCTTCTGAAATACATTAGAATTGTAATCTTTTAGGGACTGCAGTTGTGCTCTTCTACTGACATGAAGTAAAGAAGGAACCATTTGAAAGTTTTGCTAATGACACCAGTTAATCTTTTGAGCCAACAGCTCTGCAATCTGACTGATTATATTACTGAAATTAATATTAACAGTGAAAATCTTTAAATCCTGCTTCTTGTAGCTGTAGCTTATGTGAAATAAGCACATGTAAGTTTGTAATATTCTTCCATTTCTTGTGTTAAAAAAATCCAGTTCAACAAGAGGAGTGTCCATTGCTCCATGGCTAAATGCATAAAAGAGGGAAATTGGAAACAGTACCTTTCTCCTGTCCATCTTCATACACTTTATAATTGTTCTTGCTATCATTGTCTTGATTCTGCTATGATGAAATTTCAGGGAGAGAGAATGAATTAGCCATAATCATGTAGTGGCAGGACCAGAATGTGAACACAGGGTGTGTAATGTTCCCATGGTGCCCCTGAATGCTGCTCCTAGAGGATGGTGATGCAAGATGAAAATACACAAAGGCAGAAAAGGATTGAGGGAAAAAATCTGTGCCCTTCACCTTGACCTTCAGAAGAAAGTCTCAGTCCCAGATAACGCTACAAAGTTCACCAATAGCATGATGTTGGTCTGGGCTGGAAATATCCACTCCTGTTCCAGTTTACAGCACCAATAACCAAAACAACAATAAACCCGATGGAAAAACAGCATTATTAACATAGCTATGCTAGCAGAAGGCATTTTTTTTGCCAGTTCACCTTACTTTGTCTGAAAAGTATGCCTCATTAGAAGAAAAATCTCCTGATGCTATGCCCTGTACTCCTACCAGGGGGGTGATGGTATAGCTAAGTAGGTTACTCACAGGAGACTAACCCTACAGCACAGGCAAGGGTATATATGGTGTACATAGAATTGCCCCGTGGAAAGTGAAGATTAGTGACATTCTTGGGGGAGGAGGGGACGCAGGGAGAGATGGGAGAAAAAAAAAGCTTCACATGTTTTTTTCTAAAGTAAACTGATTGTGATTCTAATTTAATTAGCTGATCCTGAGGTTAATTCAAGTTTTAATTAGCAAAATGTTCCTACTAATTATAATTCACATTACCATGGAAGGCTGTTAATTGGTGTAATTGACAGTGTTATTAATGTCCATGACTGCTATAGAAAGCACTCTCCATGGCTAATGGGACTATCCTCTCCTTTCAATTGCTAATCCATTGTCTTCTGACTCTTCGTCTCACTGCTGTGACAGCATGGTCCAAGCTTGCCTGACTGCTTTGCATCTGCAGGCTGAGTTGCCACGCATCAGCAATGGGAGAACCAAGACATGGTGCAAATGACTCTGGCAAGCTGAAGCTGGACAAACCAGGGGGCATGAAGGGGCAGTCAGCAAGCAGCAGCTTTGCCAGTGCAGTCAAAGTCAAACTCACATGGCATGACAGACTATTTTTTTCCCCAGCTAATGTTCAGTCACCTTACAAACTCCTGGAGATTTTTTTCTAAATCTGTGTTGAGCTGTTGACCCACAATCTGCTTTCAAAATCACCACTGTAGGGCTCAGTTTAACCCAGTCTATTTCTCTCCCAAGAGTTTGCAATGATTTAGACGCTTGAGATCTGCTAAGACCTGTAGTGCCTGCAGTGTTGCTTCCCCCTTGCCCTATTTAGTTCAGTCTTTTCATAAAAGTGAAAGAACGCGGAAACATAAATAGCATTATCCCCTTAGGGAGTACTTACACATACAAAATGTTTTTCTCAAACCAAACATTTAATTGATGATCGATGTAGAAATTAACTAAAATATCCCAGAGGTTCATTTCAAAATGCAAACACACAGAACAATTCTTTTCTAAACACTTCTTTCAAATTTTAATGGAATTACAGCCCTCACAGATTTTCTCCTGCTAAGAGTGAATACGAGAGAAGGGAGTAAGTCTATTTCATGTGTATCTATCCCTGAAAGTGTTCAAGGCCAGGCTGGATGGGGCTTTAGAATCCTGCTCTAGTGGGAGGTGTCCCTGCCTGTGGCAGGGGATTAGAACTCAATGATCTTTGTGGTCCTTTCCAGCTCTAACAGTTATATGATTCTGTGATCTACAAATCATTACATTTCTTCCTCCTTCTTCCTAATATGGTCCTGCTGACTTGGATCAGCCTCTTGAATACAAATGGAAAGTGGAGGTTTTAATCTTTTCCTGCTTTAATCCTTGATTATGAGTATTCTTACTTGGTTCTTGTTACTTACAATCATTTACATGCTTAATTCTTTGTAAATTTTGTATTTAAAAATCAGAGTAAAGGTCTAAATGCAGACTACTGAATGACTTTTT
>VZRU01009649.1:277-17337 GCA_013398155.1 Pedionomus torquatus | reverse complement strand
CCCCATCCTTCTTTCTCCTCGTAATGGCAAGTTAGCAGCAGTTTGCTGTCATGCTGGAACTATTCCTGTCTAAGTTGTCCTCTCTTCTGAGTTCGGATCATCCTCAACACCCCCAGAATCTTTTCAATGAAAGAACGTCCTCCTCTGAATCCAAAATGGGCTCTCTCTTCCCTCCCTGTCTTCTGCCATTATCCTCACGCACCAGCTCTTCCTCTCGCTAGTGGTATTGCCAGCACCGTGGCCTAAGGCCAAGGGAGTTAGACAAAGCAGTCCTTGCAGTTCCACGTATCGCATTCAGAGTGATATGACTGCAAATGGCCCCCTCCTTTCTGGAGCTTAATTCTGACTTGAAGGAGGTCGCTTCTCTATTGTGCTTAAATTAAATGCCCCCCAAACAGGAGGAGGAATCCTAGGTTTGCTCCCAAACCTGGGGTGAAGGACACCCCACACTCCCCCAGTCCTGTCCTGCGGAGGAGAGGAAAACAGGAAATCTGTCCCTTTTGGCCTGAAATCAGCCCTGCAGAAGCCTCTCTGTATGAATGCTGAATATTTTGGTCTCGGCCGACGGAGGGCCCTGGGCAGCTGTGGATCTCAGAGGGATTTTCCTCAGGGAGGTAATGCTGCTTCCCTGCAGTGCAGGGCTTCTGGTGCAGGAGTATTTGGAAAGGCAGTGTCAGCTCCTGGAGCTGCATCCTTGCTGCAGTGCTAACTCCTCTCAAGTTTTGGCTGAGAGCGGCCACTCTGCAAAATCACCTTTAAACTGCGCTCAGGAAGGAGCTCAGTGAGATGGAGCGGTTGTGGTCGGTGGGTGACTGTGTTCTTGCACGGGAGCATGTTGGGGACTCGGCAACCTGGGGTGAAGTCCTGAGGGAGAGGAGCTGGTTGTGGGGGGAGGAAGTACGGGGCGGAAGGCTCTTGTGGGTTGTTGGCAGATCTGGGGATGACAGCGGGTGAGGAAAATGCAGCTGCTCCACAAGTGACTCAGGATGCTGGAAGCATCCGGGTGCTGACTCCTCTGCCTTACACCAGGCTGAGGGAAGGAGATGGTGTTGTCACAGCAGAATTTGATGCCTGTTCCTCTTTCCCCTTGCCCAGGTCAGTGGTGAGGCTTGACCCAGGGTGTCTGCAACCAGGCTTGCAGCAGATTATTAGTCACCTTCTTGGAGAGCCTGTGCTCTGGGAATTGTGCCCCTGCGTGTAGCACTCCAAGCTGTCAGTTCCAAACTGTTGGTTCTTGGGGAGACCTATTTAAAGATCTGCACAAGCAGCTTCTGGGCCTGGGTGGTAGTAAGGCACTCTGTTAGGGGCATGCAATGCGGTGCCTCTGTCTTCCCAGCCTCACCTGACCCTGCAGTGTCCCACAAGAACCTCTGCTACCCTTTCTTACAGCTGTGTTTTGATTTGTTTGTATTCTCTTGCTTATACTGAATCCTGTGAAGTACTGTTTCCTCCTCATCTGACTCGTGTTTTGTGTTGTTTAACTGTTTCTCTGTAAGAGGGCCAGCTGCTGAGCTGAGGTGAAGTAGAGCCATCTCCATTGACTTCAGTGGGAGCAGAGACATTTACACCAGGTGTGAACTGGTCTGTAGTTTGTCTTTCCCCTTGGACCCGTGTGTTTTCTGGCTCTGTGGATATTCACCAGCATTCCTATTTTGTTCAGAGTTTGCACAGGTCAGAGAAAAGTAGTTTTAAGATGCAGAAGCCAGCAGAAGCAGCTTGAGATTTTCCTTTGGTTTTATTCTATTTCTTGCAGAAGTGTCTGGTTTCAAGACAAAACTCAGTTCCTGTCACAAAATTTAAAAATTGTTGGACATAGGATCTGGAAAAACAAATTCCATCAGACTGCGATAAGAGAAGGAGCTGCTTCTTGGCTCCACATGACGGATTGGTGGCCTGTACAACAGGTACCACTGTAGCTGAGGACCAGCAGGGCTGTCGGTGCACCTGCCATACCTCCCAGCAACGGGAGGTTTCTTGGTGAAAAACGCAATTTTTCGCTGAGAGGTGAAACAAAAAGGATTTCCCTAACTGGGGCTGTAGCTTGCAGCTGGAGAGACCAGTTTCAGTCGTGAGACATGACACTGAGCATACTAGCCTGTTCCTTATGTTATTAAGACTGCAGTGCAGACTTGCATAAGCAAATAGCTTGCTTGTCGCCCTTTACAGAGACAGCTTATGTTTGATATTGTTGTCCATATTGAGAAGTTGTTTTTGGAGTGGGAGTGATGGAAAGAATACTGTTTGTAGGCAGAGCAGAGAGCAAAGTGTTCATGCGATAGCAGAGGGGATAATTTCTAGGAAATATACTTCCCCCACTGATTCAAACTGAAATTTGCTGTTTCCCTGATCTCTTGAAGCCCATGTGAAGTTAAAGATGACCTGAAAGAAGCATGCTAAGCTTGTGTCAGAATTAGCAATTTTCCAGTGGACTTGTTTGGCCATTTGGAAAACTGGCTTTATTGGCTTTGTCTGCCTGAGTGTTCAGCTTCAGAGTGCTGGTATGGTTTTCACAACCAGCAAATCTCCTCCTCATCCCCACCCTTCTCGTGCTGGTTGACTTGCAGTGGTTTTGGTTCATGTTAACTTGGTTAATTGTGGATAAAAGTAAACCAGTAGCTCTACTCCAGTTGTGCACCACTAATGCTCCCTCCTTTAGCGGGAACACAAGATTGGACAGTTTTGAACCATACCCTCAGTGCAAACACTTAGCTGTCGAGGGGACCAGACTTAAACTTAGTCTGAAGTCATACCCACACACCCCATCTACATGTGGTACGCACGTACCAAATGCTTTCATCTTTTGATCCTTTCCCGTTGTGCCAAATAATTTGCTAGTGTAGAAATAGCCTGTGTCTTACGCTAGAAAAAAGAATGGTAGGGAGTCCAAGTGTCTGTCTGCTGTTTTTCCGATTCAAAAAAAAAGAGGCAGGGGGGTAGGAAGAGGAGACATAAAACATGACCGTTATCCACATGGAAAGATTAAATAGAAAGAGAGTACTAGAGGAAAGGCCCAGAGTGTGACAGATCAAAAGAGCAAGGCCTCTGGCTGTTACGATAAAGAATGTCCTACTTCTTGAGAACATATTTATGCGTGTGCGCACTGGATTTTTTTAAAAGGAAATAGTTTTATTCAAAGAAAGGTCTGTTTCTACCACAAGGGATATTTAAGGGGGAAATAGTGGATGAAAATATAACTTTCATGGGCAGTGCTATAAGGAATGTTTTGTGCAAATGAAAACGGGGTCCATTATTTTAAATTAAAAAATTTATTGGAATGTTGGGGGAAATGGGGGCTCTCTGCTTTTGCTCTGGGTTGGCAACTCCTGTGGTGTTCATTGTGTGGCTTGGCGGTGCAGCAGATCTACTTGTGTAGACATGTGTGTGGTATCCAGGGATGGCAAGGAGTTCTCGCTGAACTTAAGCCAAAGTGCGTAGAGGGCTAAGGAATCAAATATTCTCGTAGTCAGCTAAAACACTCCCAACTGCGATTCAGGCCGTGTTCAGATATTTGCTGCAGAAACGGCTGTGCTGGTTGAAGATGTTAATGCTCCCCTTGTGCTGGAAGATGTCTCACAACGTACGTTGGCAGAGCTGCTTTCGTGAATTGTTTCTCACGTGTTGCAAAGTTTTCTGGTTTAGGACAGAAAAACTTACATCCTTTCAGTTAAAATGTTCCAGCCTGTTTGTCTCATACCACATGCCGCCAGGAATCAAAGTGCCATCATCTGAAGCAGATGAGGAATGTTCTCCAGTTGTGTGGCAGAGGCAGTAACCTCCAGCACTGGGCTCTGCATCAAGAGGTGATGACCGCTAGCCATCTAAACGGCAACAGCCTTTATGTTGCAAGAGCTTGAAGAAAGCAGCTCTTCAAGGTTCTTTCACAGTTTGAAGAGACTGTGAAATAGAGGTAGAAGCAGTGAGATTCCACAGACTGTACCATGTACCTGGAATAACTCCAGGCTACAGGTATCTCCTCTTGTATGCTGTTGTTTTCATGAGTTGTGAAATGGCAGGAGTTTACCTGGGCAGTTTATAGCATCTTGAGAAGTACAGAGCAGTAGAGGAACATATATCCTATGGGGTCAGCTCTTAGGTGAGTTTTATGTGAATAACTCAGTGAGTTGAGTAACTATTCTTTATTTTACTTGGCAGTTTGTGAGAGTAAAACAGGGTGGCGGTGGGGCAGTGGAGATGCTGTAGTATCTACTGGGAGTGGAGCAGGTGAGAGTACCCCCCCCATTGCTGCTCGTACTGCTTCCTTGCAGGGTGCACAGTAAGCTGCCTTGCCAGTTATTTTTTCCAGCAAGCCTCAGCAATAGAAATAGGAATTAAAACTTAGACCAACAAATTGGCATCACTGCTCAGGCTTGGAGACAGTAGCAGAGGAGCTGGAGTGATCCATACAAACCTATCAGAAATTAATGGGAAGATTCTTGGTAAGTGGGAGTTTAGGCAAACAAAGATCGATTCTAGATCCTTTGTCTCCCAGGGTGTTAATTTGGGCTCAGAGAGACTATTGGAAGGAAGAGATTTTGACACAAAAATCTCATTTCTGTTTGCTGTGTTGTTAGACACCCCCCTCAATTAAAAAAGATTAATATTGATTAACAAGAAAATCACTCTATTTTTGTGGGGAAACTGCTTCTGGCAATCTACTGTTTGAAAACAAAAATAAAAGACATTGTTGGCACAAGAATAAATGGGTATATTAAAGGTTTTGTGTACGTTTAATTGGGAAAGTGGAGGGAGGAAAGTGTGTATATTAATTTAGGTTTTAAGCAGCAGTAAGCACTAAGACAATTTGGGATGTGATGCAGGGTATCACTTAAATTCAATACCAAGCACGCTCTCTTTTCGATTCTGTCAGTTCTTAATGTCTTGTCTCCATTGTCACTTTAACATGAGAGAGCAAGCCTCAATTTAGATCCCCCCTCCTTTTTTTTTTTCTCTCTAGTGAATACCTAATCATCACACTGATTTTTTTGACTGGGTATTGACTGTGAGACTTGCTGCCCTAATTTCTCTTGCTAACTATCATTGCAATAGCTGGTGATTTTAAAAAAAAAAAAAAAAAAAAAAAAAAAAAGAAGAGGAAAAAAGAGATGTTTTTTAAAATCTGAGATGGGATGTTCAGACATGCAGATGTATTTTGGGTTAATTGAGTAATAGTCCTCTAAGACCCAGGGCTTCTCCTTGAGATTAACACAGAAAATGATAGGTCAAAAAGCTTAAGGTCCGTTACCCTGTGAGATACTAATACCCCCACAATTAATTTCATTTTCATGATTGCATCATCTTAAATTGAGGTGAAATCAAGGGTTTTCCATTCCCCCTCCCCTCCAGCCGAGTTTGACTGGCACAACTTCTGACATGGGTGTATGGAGGCTGGTACCACGGCCAAGTCAAATCCTTTTCTTTGTTCTCTGGGCCTGCTGCTGCTGATAAAGTGGTCGGCGCATGGCATTATGTCTTATTACATTTTTGATGCAGACTGCAAAGAAACGGGTAAACTCACCATGGTTACCACGATCTGTCATTTGGCAGGGCACGCCGTACTCAGCGATGGCCTCTAGTGTCTGCAGCACAGCTCTGCATATCTGGTGGGTACAGTAGACAATACAGCACTCCCGGCTGCCGAAGCCACGCAGCTCCACTCATCTGGCTGCTAATTCAGATCGGGAGTGATGCTCCAGCTCGGCAGCAGGTTCTTACTCATAGTTGCCTGCTGAAAGTTCTTGTTTGTTTTTCTCATTCAGTGTTGACTGAGTCACTGCTGGACTCAAGCTCCCATGCTGGGACCAACTACTGCCCGGTGCAAGGCTGGATGTTGCTGGCTTTCACATCTGCAAAACTTTCCTGAGATTCAGTGCTTTCACAGCACGTTTCCAGTAGGTTTTTCTGTCTTATCTAGACATACCCTGCCGCCTTATTTCCTACAAACCAAGCGTGTGCCGTTGCTTAAATCAACATAATCTGAAATAATCACTGAATTATCTGTGACATATTATCATTAACTGATATGATGGTGATAAATTGTTTTTTAATTAGCGTGGGCTGCAGCTAAGGTTTGCTGAGTGCGTTCCTGATCCCAAAGCAGGATCCCTGAGCCTTGGCCATCGCAGTCCTTGCCTTCATTCTGAAAGCATTTGGAGGTCCCAGGTCTTGGAAGTGATTGCTTGCAATAACAGTTTGGGAGCAAGTCTTTTCAGGATGGGTCTTCTTGTTTCATTGTACATGAGGAAAAATTGCTTAAGTCTTTCTCGACTTAATTGAGGTAATTAAACCTTCCTACCTTGCAGCACAAGGGGCTCATTAATGTTTTTGAAGCATTTTGAAGTCCTTGGAGGAAAGACACAGTTTGCTGTTGTGTCATGTTCGATAACTGTTGAAATTTAGTCATCTGGGCTTGAAATAGTGCCTGAGTTGTACATACAGAAATCTTACACTTGTGTATGCATTTTGAGCTGATAATGTGAAGAACTAAGTGAGAGAGTAGCTGACAACTGAGGTGTTCCTTCACAATGCCATACTCTGTGTGGTGTTTATTTTTGGGGGGCTTTTACAATGCTTTAGCAGACTATGGCAATTAGGAACATGTGAAACCTTAGTGATGGAAATGCAGATTGTAAAGCAATAAACGTAGCAGTTCAGTTAAAGAGAAACTTTGCTTTTTTTTTAAGGTGATGTAGTGATCAACCCAATTTGCCTTTTTTAGGATTTCACATCTGTTTAACTAGTAAAAATTAAGAGCACTCTCTTCTCTTGTAAAGATGACAACACCACAGTGATATCCTGTGATTAATTCTGAAATGGAAGTAGACTTCCTAACTGAGGATAAGAGTCTGTCCCACTATCTTCAGCATGGCTTTTTACAGTGTAACTGCTGGCTCTTTCTTTCTGCAGTCAGAGGGAAATGTGAATTAAATCGCTTGCAACTTTAAAACAAAGCTAGAGATTTACATAGTTCTGGGCCCCAGTGACTCTTAGCATCAGTTTAATTTAGATTTAAATGAAGGCTGGTAAATGAGGTCTGTTCCTCATATGGAAGACAGTTGGGAATTTTCAGCAAAGGAGTCTGGAAGGGGGGAGAGTTTTTCAGACAGCAGGCAGTCTGTCTGTGCCCACAGGCAAAGCAGCAGCATCAGTGGGTGCAGGGGCACTTCAGCTACAAGAGTGAACAGGTTGAATGGTGTAATACTCCCTTAGTCCTGAGTGAACAGTCCGTAACCAGCAGGTCCTCTAGCACTGTTGTGAAATGGGGAGCTTAATTAAGCCCCCTGAGAAAAATCTAAAAGTTATTTCTCAAACCCAGGTTCTTACTGTTGAAGGTGAGGGGGGAAGAAATGTTTTGATCGTTCATTTCTGGAGCGGTTTGTCAAAGATCATATTAGAGTCTGTTTCTAGACTCTTAGTTGACTCAAAACCCGGTAGATCTGAATATAATCTTTCATAACTCTACCGAAAGTAACCATAACCCAAAGTGATGTTCTTTTTCCGTTGGTTTACTTACATAACAAAACTTGACTGGCTAAAACATTGGATATCACACAGAGGAATAAAGGTAGCACTCTTCACCTCAGATGTCGTACAATGCGCAGCAGATCTGATGTACCTCCACTGACTGTTCCCTAGGAATAGTTTTGGCATTGGCTGAAAATAGTACTGAGGGTAACTTGCATTGACCATGTGATGACACTTTGAGTTGCAAAATTACTTTCAGATAACTTGCACTGAAAAAGTAAAAATAGCACAGTACATTAGACTCATCTATGTGGAATGTATATATGCAAAAATAGGGCTTCTTAATATTTACAGTTTGTCTAGGCAGAACAACCTGTCATGTTACACTCTGTTTCACTTTTAGGCAAACAATTTGCACTGATAATGTTGCAGGCTGTGCTATTTTCAAAAGTACAGCAAATGTTAGAGAAGCATTAATTTAACCATTCTCTTCCTAGCAAATAGTGTGACTCTGAAATGCCATTAGTGGGCTCAGTCAATGGTGAGCAGTCACAGCTTTAGGAAAAGAGCCATCTAAAATGTGTCCCAGTGTAACAGACTAATTAATCTTTAGATAATAACAGAGTTTTTGTTTGGTTTTTTTTTTCTTTTCTCTTTACAGCTGGGAGTGTTCACTCTCCCTCCACAAGTATGGCAACATCTGCGCAATATAGACAGCTTATAAATGACTACGGACCCCCATCTCTAGGCTATACACAAGGGATGCAGGTAGAGCTCTGCTGCTTGTTTTTCTTTAATCAGCTCGCTGACCCTACTTTTGCATAGTAGCATGGAGTGTGGCCTGTAATCTGAGGTGTTCCTCCCTCCCACTAAGATCTGAAATCAAACCCAAATGGCAGACTGATTCATCGCACATGTCTTGGGATCAAATTAGACTAAGCAGTGCTGAGTGAGATTGGTTACTAATTAACTGTTAGTCCCATCCCTTCTGAGTCACAGTGAAACATGTCTTGAGTTATCTTCTGGTAGTAAGGGCTCTAACATATTTTAAAATTGTTAAAAAAATTAATATTTCTGCACTGTTTTTCATCAACAAAATTATACTCTGAAATTTAGTCTCATGAAGTGAGAACTTTCAGTGAAATGTATTTGACTTAACAGGATTTCCCTTATCACCTGGCCAGTTTTGCCTGTACCTGTTTCTCTCTCTTCCCTGCCTACCTAACTTCTCCCCAAAACACGCACTTAAACGTTGATGAAAGCAGAGAGTTAAAGAAGCAGTTCTCGGTTTTCTGTTATTGCAGGACTGTTTTAACTTCTGTTTTACCTAAGGTCCCAGTCTTGCAGCTGCATCCTCCCAGTTCATCCCACTTTTTTGAAGGGCACGTAGCAGTGTGTCCAACCGTAGCAGCAACCGCAAAAAGAAAATCCCATTTCTATAAAGAACCTGAGATTTTATTTTTTTAAAAAGTGGCTTCCAGGGCTGTTTCTGGTCCTCCATCAGTTTCCAGTTGCTGTTTGTTGTAATTGTTTTGGTTTCAGCAGTATTTAATTGAGACTAATCTACTTTCTACTACAGGGTACCAGCAGCAGCCAAGTACCGCAAAGCAAATATGCAGAACTTCTAGCTATCATAGAAGAACTAGGAAAAGAGATTAGACCCACGTACGCTGGGAGTAAAAGTGCGATGGAGAGGCTAAAAAGAGGTAATGTTTAAATTTATTTTAAAAAAACTAGAAACCTGTGTCACATACTTTGTGCACTGACAGCTTCGTGACAACTCTTTCCTTTGAAAGGAGACAGCTGTCTTGAGCTCATCATGAAACCAGGTGTATTAACAAGACACTGGAACTTTGGGATACTCTATTGGTGCTGTATTTGAGAGAGAAACCAGTGACCAAATGTGTTTCAGGTGCACAAGCGGACTTTCAGTCAATAATTCAAACCTTACTTTAGAACGCTTAAGGTGTCTAATGGATATGCTCTTCTAGATTCCTGGTGACTGACTTAACCCTTAAATTCCCTTTTCTCCCCTGTCTCCAAAATATACAACTGGGCATTGTTTACTTTTTCTTGGATACATCACCCGTCTACTCGACCCAACAGTCCTTACTAAAGTGCATTTTGCTTACAGAAATACTACATTGTGGTAATTCACACTAAGGCTGGTGGAGAGAAGATCTGAAAAAAAGGTTGTAAGTGAAGTCTGTTGAAACCGAGATGTCAAACATACACCTTCCTCCTCTCTGGAGTGCTGGGCTGCTTGGCTGCCATTACCTGCTGTCAAGTGGATGTCATTAAGAGCCCCCTACTAAAAGACATAGAAGCTTTTAGGCCTGGCTGATGAGGTCTCTCTAGCTTTGCTCTGTCAGCTAAAAGGGGTAATAAATGCCCTTTCCTTGTAGTGTAAAAGAAACCCGGGCATGCCCCACTGCTGACATCAGCTTGACATTGTCCTCTGCAGCGGACGTGCGAGGGATATTTCTGAGGGAGCAGTGGGACATTCCACTGCTCCAGCTCCTGAAATGACCCTGAAAGGCCATCGACCACAGTTGTGCTGGCTGTTCTTCCCTTTGCCAGGATAGTGTAGTTGCCTTTCCTCAGTCCTTGTGCCGAGTTTGGCTCATGCATTCAACCCTGAATGGGAATGTTACTCTAACAGAGTAACTTCACCACCTTGCAAATCCCCCTTACATTTACCCAAGACTACAAAGCTTTATTTAAGGCTCAACCATTATGGGAGAGTAATATATCTGCTGTGACATGCAATAAAATGACTAGTAGCTGTTCTGGGAAAGGATGCAATAAAGTCTGCTGATGAGTGGTAAGTGGAATCTGGCCCAGCTAAAATCAATGTTGCTGGAGCCTCTCTTTATTGCATTGCCTGAGTCAGTATTAATAGATCATGAATGGCAATAGGCTAATGGGGACAACTTGGGAGTGACCAGGAGAGATGCAGACGTTCTCTGAACTGAATGGTTCCGTTCGGTAAGGAGAAGTTGTTTTGCTGCTTCTTGCAGCGAGTATTTGTTTCCTTGGCTAATGCAGGTTTAAGATTCAGTGCTGCCACTGTGATTTGCCAGTGTTGCAAAGAATCCTAAATAAATACTTTCTGCTGCCATCTTTTGGTCACAAACATACCTCTCTTTCCATTTTGGGAGCCTAATGGCTGCAGGAGAATGTGCAAATGTGAGAGCAGAAGTGACTAAGGGTAGCCACGTGACTGCAGCCTCCATGGCTGCGTGGAGGTTATTCCTGAATAAAGTCCCTGTCCCCAGCTCCACCCACTCCTAAGCACAGAGGCTACTGACCTCTAAAATTGGCCAAATTCCCAGTGTTCTACATAATTCAGGGTAGTTCTGCTGCATAAACTGGGCGTCCTGCCACCAGATCCAGGTCTAATGCACCGCTTTGAGTAGGCGTTTCTGCATCCCGCAGCTGTGGGATGCAGTTTTACTTGTCTGTATCAATTTAACCCTCTGCAAAGCGTTGTGCTCGTCAAGTCCCGAGTCAGTACTTGATCCAATTCTAACAATTCTACGATTCTGTGATTCTTGGATGTAAAGGCTGTTGCTGTGGTCTGGGCTAGCAGCCCTCTAGAAACAGAATCCATTATCTCCAGACAGAGATTAAACCTCATTTATTGCCTTATTGTCCTTTCTCCACCTTGTTAAGGAGCACGATCAACAGGAGAAATCTTCTACCTTGTCCTGTCAGTAAAATATAACCTCGTTTGTTGTAAAAAAATCCATCCATCTCTCATTTTAAAATCTATCTCAAGCTCTGTTCTTTCAGCCGTTCTGTGAACACGAATCTAGATGTAGTTCCAGGATTAAGAATCAAGGTCCAGATTGCTGGAACTCGAGGCAACAGGACTCATCATGGAAAATTCCACATTATGTCTATCAGATGAGAGTAGATATGGCAGCGTGTAAAGTGGTGATGATTTACACTGGGAGCTGAGCCAGTGTTAGGAGGTACTTTTTGCACACACCATAAAAATTTCTTCTTAGACTCACAAGAGACACAACTTGCATTTAAGCGGTATTATGAAGGCTTGAATTTTGATGCATCCTCTCAGAGGAGAATTATCCCAAGGTATTAAGACTTTCAGAGTTTGTTAAAATGACTCCCCAAATAACTTTTCATTTTTTTTCACTCCACTGTAGCAAAATAGCTCCTCACAGGTAGGTGATTTTTTTTTTTTCCTTTTGTGTTAAGTCTTTGATTTTAAATAGGCCTGAACTGTGCATTAAGACATACCTGTCACTGCAGACCTAAACGTCTTACTGTGCTTTGATTCCTGGTTTAAGTCTCTTTTCAACGTATAATGCCAGGTGGGGAAAGCAAACTTGTTTAGCAGCAGCTGATGTTTGGGAAGCAAGGGATCTCTCCCGTTTCTGAGACATGCTGTGGTAGCCTTGGCAACTCGGGACAGAAATAAGTAAACGTTTCTCTGAACTGTCATTGCAAGTGTGACCTGAATGAGATGATTTAAAATACATCCAATTCTTTTGCAGGCATTATTCATGCTAGAGGATTAGTTCGGGAATGCCTGGCTGAGACGGAACGAAATGCAAGATCCTAGCCCACTAATTGAGCTGCAAGATTTTCCATCTCCTAATGAAGAAAAAGTAACACTTACTCCTTCTGACTCTTGAAACATTCAGACAAATTCCTTTATTTTGAATGTTTTATCTATCTTGTTTTGCCCTTGCAAAAATGTATAGTTAAGAATGAGAAAACAAGGATTTTTCAACTTACTGAGGGTTTGCATTTTGTAAAGACGTTTAAACTCCCTAAAATGTTTCTAAAACATGAAAACTGAACTGCATGCAGAGGAATGCTTTCTCTCTCCCAGGCTATATTTCAGTTCTCTCCTTATCCAGCCACAGTCTCATTCTGTTTTTTTTTTTTCCTTTGACTGTATTCACTTAACCCCAAACTGTCAATCTTTCAAAGTTTGACATAAGCTCTAAGGATTTTTTTTTAATAAATGCAGAATAGCATGCTGTACCTAGTAGTCTGCTAAGTCACAAATTGTCATACAGCATAGACCCTGCTTAGAAATAACCTCCCCCTCCTCTTATTTTTCCTTTTTTGTTTGTTTTGCATAAACATTTGCATGACTGTTAGTGCTTTGAAGTCCATTTAAAGTGCATGAGTTATATGGAAAATAGGGAAACCTATTAATAATAACAAGGTCCTGGAAAGCTAATTTCTACATTAAGGCTGGAGATTTCAGTTTAAAGTTTGCCAAAAAAAAAAAGAAAATTCTGGATAAATTACTAAAACTGTTATTTGCATCTTTGTATGTATTTATTACTTGATGTAATAAAGCTTATTTTCATTAACAATTTGTATTAAAGCTATGTACGGTCACTTTAATCAGATTCATACTCCAGGAACAAGAACCCTCAACAGGTAAAGATTCAATCTTTATGCAGGAGGCTCAAATTCAGGAACAGACGAGGCAAAGGGCCTGCAAATTGCTGGAGGGTTCCATCCACGGTACAGTCTGGATGCAGTCTGTCTCTGTAAGAAGGTGGTAGAGTTGCTAGTAGTCTCCATTGCTTCCAAAATACTGCTGAAGATGAGAACTTGATGGCAGCCGGGAGGGCCTGTCCAAAAATTAAACTGAAGTTCAAATTACCAAAACAGGCAAGTACACTTCATTTGTGGCTCCAAAGTAACAGTAAGAAAGGAAAAGCAGCTGCATGTATTTGCATAAAATGGGAAACTGTCAAAATGAGTGAAGATACCAAAATGTCCAAGCTTAACTGGGTAGGTGATTGCTAATAATAATTAGGACTATAATAGGACTAATACGGGGACTTTATAGGACTATATAGTCCCCATAATAAGGGACTGCAATTCACTACTGTACAATCACATCTATATCCTAAGGAAGATGGAATATCTGGGATACCAAATACGTGTGGAGCTATGGATACTTGGAGAAAATGCGGTAGTAAGAAGCCAAGTTAATTACTTCACAGCTTGGATGAACTGGAATCTGTTGCCTCAGGAAGCAGCTTCCAACAAATGTTGTTCTTTATCTGTAATGACCCAGTTCTACCTTTGAACTGGAAGAACATGACTGACCAGCCCTCGCTTGCCTTCCCCTCAGTGTTCATCATCGCTCCAGGTAAGACTTTCAAGGCTTCTGTTTAAACTTCATTGAGAACTGAGTAGGACAGGGATTCGTTCTTCAGAACCAGTATCTAAACCTGGGCACTGTTTATAAAGGATTAGTGTCAGTAGAGACATTGTCTGAGCAAGGATGGAAAGTTACAACCTTTTAGGGCTGCTTTCTGTACATACTGGAACTCCTGTGAAGCATCATAAGGTATCATCTGGGCAGAAGGAGATCTATTGTATTTTTTTGGTCTCCATTAACAATGGTGGGAAGTTTATAGTTCCTTTTTTAATGAGGATTGGTTTATCATCTTCTGAACTTGGCAGAAAAACTGATTGCTAAATGTGATTAATGAGATGATGGCAGACAGCAGTAGGAATAACGTGACTGCTTTTATCACTTTGGTTTTACAGTAATAGCAGGTCACTGCTCAGTATTTCACTTGTACTTATGAAGCTCTACATCATCTGTTAATTTGAAAACTACATTTAGGTGTAACGACAAATGTTTCCCTTACCCTACTAGCACAAGTCAGTATTTACATGTTTATTTCTTTTCCAGTTCTTGCATCTCTTTAAAATGCCTTTTCCTTTCTAGGTTTTCCTTTGCTTTTCTTTTTTTCTCCTGCTTCTTCTTCTCTGATGCTTTCTTCTCTTTGAAAACATCACTATCTTCTCCTTTGTAGAACAGGTCAACTTTCTCTTGCAGGATTTCTCTGGCTATTTTTCGGTTCTGCTCCACTGATCTTGTTTGATGACACTGGAGAAATACAATTGGACATTTTTACTGGGACTTTAACCTGTTTATTCTTCTGCTTTCCTTTTCAGTCTACATATTCCTGCCACTACAATAGAGAAATTCCCTCCCAACCCCAAGCCAAGAGCATCCTTCTACCAAAACCAGCTGGGACTTTTGTATATTTTGGAGAGGCTGCCAGATAATTATTTGCAACTGTAAGTTGTCAGACTGATTTTACATCTTTAATTTTTTAATCTTTAATTCTGTCAGTGAACAAGATTGCTTCTATATTACCTTTGAAAGCTTATGAGTTGAACTTAACAGCGTCTTTCCTTTGTGATAAGGCAGCAAAGATTAATTTCAAAGTATTAATCCACAAGAACTAGGTAAGAGTAGTGCTTAAAAAGAACGCAAAGCAAATATGATCAACTTTTTAAGGAAGACATTGTATCTAACTCACAAGAGGGATAAGAATGTGACAGTTGCCACTGAAAGGCAGCTACAATGAAGGTACGTTTCACTGAAAACTTACAAAATAGTGCTGCTTGTCAAAGCCAGGAAGATCAGCCACGACCCCAGGTTAATTTACCTACTGATAGGCAAAACTGCTTCTTGCTGAGATTCTTTGCGACACATAAACTTCTCCATGATATCTGCACTGTCATTATGCTTTAATATGAAAGGAGACTTGGAAGACATGGTGCAATTTCTCTTAAGGAAATAAAATCTCGTTACCTTCACTACAATCCCAGATGGAATATGCTTCAGGACAACACAGTTGTTTGTCTTATTTGTGGCTTGACCTCCTGGGCCATCACCTCTTACAAACTGTTCTTCTAATTCTGCCTCAGTTAGTCCAAGAAGATTGAGAGAGTTCTTCTTTCCGGCTGCCTGAAGTAAAGGCACATTGGGCAGAGAAAACCACTGCTTCCTCAAAATCCATGGTCTCCATGATGGTGTTCGTACTTTTCTCAGTAAGAAAGTAAAATGAAATAAACTCGGAACGTTCATACGGAAACGAGGACACACTTTCTCTGGAACGAAGCCTGAAATAGAAGTGGGGAATGAAGTTTACCCTGAGAATCCTTGTTTTAAGATAATCTAGTTCCACTGCATGGCTGGAGTGATATTTTGATATTCAGATTTATTTTCAAGGATATTTGAACTGGTTTCCTAGGCATTTGCCTTGAAATATTTACCATTCTGAATGGAATTCCAGTTCTCATTGCAAATAGGTTTCTTAAAATAGTCAAGAATATTATTTTGTTGTTGAAAGGGATCTGGAAAACAGTAAATACATTAGTACTTCTACTGACACTTGGAAAATATTAAAGATAGCCCCCCGAAAAAGGAAAGGCAGGGTGTTTCTATCTTGTAGTCAGACTTGTAACCATCTGAGTGAGAAGTCTTTGGTGACACCCCATTTGTGCCCAGGTTGTCTTGTTGGCAACTGTACCTGCAATTCACTTGCCAACATGTGCATGAACTTAACACCTGGGCAGGAGAGGTGCAGGAATCCTCCTCTGAGGTTGCCTTAAACGTTGCTCTGAACTACTCAAAGAAACCTGCTGGAAGAAGCAGCAGCAAATTCACTTCACATAACTGGCCTTAGACCATCTGGGCTTCCCATCCTCCCTGGCTTACAGTCATGGAAGACTTGCAAAGAGGAGGTGGAGGAAAAAGAAAACAATCAAAATAAAACCAGAAGACTATGTGGAATGTTCCTGTCCCAAGGATACGAATATCAGATGTCAGATCTGGCAGAACTTGAGTTTAAACAAGTCAGAATGCAAGGATGGATTTCCACCTGTAAGAAGGCTGCATGACTGCAAACTGACTGACACTACATGTCAGTGGTATGTACATTGGTGTATATGGTATATTTACAGTTACAGGCTGATGCAGGCTTTTGAGTTCTGAGATGCCTTTATAAATGCCACATTAGTACAGGAAACAATAATCCTTACCCTAAACATTTAGATTACATGATCTCGACTTGCCTTTTAACCTTGGTCCATTAGACTGGTTTCAAAATTTTGTCATCGGGCTCTAGTGTGCCTAGGATTTGGTGAGTGGTCTAATACAGCAACTGTGGGAAACTTCAAATCAGAAGTATTCTTCTTCGTTGATGCTGTTAACAAACGCATCCCATCCTGCTCTACTCTCAGGACTTCCTATATCTAGTTATAGAGATGGAGGGAAAAGCACCCAGGAGCAAGCAGACCCCAGGGTCTTCAACTACTGCTTCACATGCTGGTGTTTCCCCAGTCAAGTTATTAAAAAAGGCAGAAAAGTACCCACAGATACATCATCCCCGTGGAGGATGAGGAATGGCAGGTTCTACTGCTGTCAAATGGCACTCTTCAACAAGGCGTTGAGCGAGCAATGACAATAACACGTGCTGCGATGCTTGAAATATTTTATTTGATTCAGAAGAAAATACTTCAGCATGTGAAGAAATAGCACTCAGCAATAAATATCCATAAAAGTTAGACGTAACCGTTGAAATAATGATTTTTAAAGAAAGCTTTTCTTGGCAAGGAAAGATGTCCACTTGGTGGCACTAGAAGGCAGTAAGGGTTTTTTTGGCTGCAAAAAACACACAGAAAAAAACCCCTACAACCTAGTCCTGACGGGAGGACAGGTTTAACGGGGCCCGTTTGAATCCAAGACTGAGAACCCCTCAAGCTGCCCGACCTCAAGAGGTAATAAAGGCAAAAAA